>CM061042.1:93349179-93524179 GCA_030762985.1 Adelphocoris suturalis
GCTTCTAATATACCGTTGTGAGGTGTAAGCATTGTTGCTGACATTTTTGAGAACTTGAGCGAACCATATATTACACAGTAGGTACAATATGCCTTACGATTCTAATTTTTATTGGCATTTGTGTTAATTAAATTAAATGATTATGCTCAAAACAAAAAAAGCCTTGAGCATAGCACTAAAGTTCCAAAAATCAGATTCAAAATCAATCAACCGTTGAGAAACCAACTATCGAAAAGTTACCACGTCTGTAGATGGCCTAAAAGACCACAATTAAACATTGATTGCCCCACTCATATTATTACCCTATGTTTATCGGTTTACTATTTTCAATAATGAACCTTTGTAATCGACCAAGAAAAAATAAATTGTAACCCCTGAAATTTTATTTGGTTTACGTTTCAAGATGCGTAGAATCCAAAAATCAAATAAAAAAATCCGGCCGTCCGACGTAAGCGGCTTTTCTCCGAAATTAATACACCAAAATTCATGAAACTTGCATTAAAAATCGTATTTGGGGTCTAGATGGTCCTAGAAGCTTGGCATCAGTTTGTGTCAACCCTAAAGAATAGCATTGAAGAGCTGAACATTAAAATAATCGAGATCTCAAAAACTTTCAGGGTAACAGTAATGATATTTTTGCTTGTCAATGTTAAATATGATCCTAAAGAATCGATTTTAGCCATCCGCAACGCTTTTGAACCGTTCGTTTTCCCTAAAAGCTCTAACTTCGAAAAAAACCTTCGGATTTCTAATGCGCCGCTAGCGAATCTATTGATTAGCCGACCAAGCTCAATTCAATTCAATAGCTTCATTTCCAACGAAAATTCGATAAAACAAAATGTCATGGGAAAGAAAATAGATTGTATCTTTAACTACATTGTTTATTGGTCTAGAGGGAATAGGGTATGCTAATCATCCGGCCGTAAATGGTGTTGTCATGAGTCATCAGAGTTTTTGGTTGGCCTACAAAGAATAGTCGTTACAGAAACGTTAACTGAAAACAACCAAACCTCCAATATCTCAACCCGGTCAGTCTGCTCCGCGGATTAGGGTTGAAATATCACCTTATGGTGTTTGGTAAGCTGGCTTGTAAGCGAGCCAAATTCTCTCCTTCCTGTGGGATGTTTTACTACTACCGCATCTCATATTACGTTCTGCCCAATAGCTTCAGCCTAATCTCATTCTCTCAGCCCATTCTGTTAAATAGCTTGAGGCTGATGTAGTTGATCGAAGTAGCAGGACACTTTATCAGGATTAACAAATAGGTGTATATATATATATATATATATATATATATATATATATATATATATATATATATATATATATATATATATATACAAATAGGTATATATCCCACGAGTTTGAATTCAATCAGTGCTATCGACTTAAAGTGATAAATAAGTTACCAGATAAAGTGTCACCCGTCAAGCTTCATATCACTGAGCAGGCACATATATGGGTCTTGGGAGCACTGTATCCACCTGGCCTCAACCGATACAACACCTGACCATCGCCACATCCATTTTTAAAAATTTTGTTCAAAATTTTTTTCAATTTTTTTTCATTTTTTTCATTTCTATTTTTATTTTTATTTTTTAATTTAATCCAGTGAGACTCCAACTCCCTCCTAGTCACCAGTAATGCTGGTACTGTGTTGCTTAGGAGCGAATTTCAAAGAAGCAATCCTGCAAGACTAGGAGAATATTAGTTGATTGACAACGAATAACGAAACGTCTCACAGTGAGTCTCACTTTTGTAAATTTATTATATATAAAAATCTAAGTATATATATATATATATATATACAAAAAATTGTTGGGGGTCGGCCTAAAAATTGCATAGCAATTCATATATATATATATTGTTCGAAAGTTTCTGGTATACTGTTTTCAATAATGAATGTTTTTAATAAACGAAGAAAAATGCTACAAATTTTTACACAAAGGTTTATTATTTGTGTATTAGATAGCCCTTCTACGCAGATCATTTGTTAATAATAAATTTTTATTAGAGTATACAGGTTGTCCCAAAACGTAGGTCCCCCCCCCCCCCTGCTGAAATCGTTAATAATGGGTCATAAAAATAATAATTTTTTCGATCTTAATGTTTTCCTGTAAGGATCTCAAAAAATGACAAAATTGCGCACGTACGCAAACGTGCGCAATTGACATTAACTTCGTTATTTTAAATTGGAACCCTCATTCTTTATTGTAGATTGAATTCTAGGTACGTGAAATTTCATGAAGAAATGAACAATCACTCAGTTTTGTAGGTGCGAGCAAACGGGCTCAATTACGCTCCAAAAGTGAGTTTTTTAAAATACTCAATATTGTCACATGTAGTACCTGATTCTGGATTATTCTTTCTTGCTGAACCTCGTAATGACGTCCATTTATTGATAACTGCAACACCAAGTTGGGAAAACACCGAAAAACCTACATTTTAGTACGCCTTATGCTTTGTGGAAATGTGTTAGAAAAATTAAATTCTGGTCAGTTTTTCGGTATTTTCCCAAGTTGGTGTTGCAAATATCAATAAATGGACATCAAAAAGTGTTTGACCGGCGATGGTTTGTGGCTCTATCTAAGTTCTATCAAAACTGACTTCTTCGGGAATCACGCTGGCGGTAACCGCCTAATAACAACAAAATCGTCGCATTAAACTACTTATCGCTCGATGAAACCATGGAATTCATCTTTGATGGTCAATAACTAGGTACGTTATTATCAAATATGCAGCAAATGTGGGTTTATAAATATAAATTTACACCACTAATCAGTCGTTACCAACAATATTTATGTATATTTGGCAAATCAGGTTTATTATATTGAGTGATAGGTTTTATGGGTCGTTAATCATAAGTATTTTGAACTCGAAAACGTCTAGCAGTTCTTGAACTCGATTTCGCGACTTGGGAATTTCATTATTATTTGGTATATTCTTATATGTTATACTACTCTGCCAAGCCGTTCAAGAATCCCCATTCATTGGGTTTCAGTAAAAATATACTTCTTCATTTCTGAATATTCAGCTTGATGCAATTATCATCTACACAATAGGTAATTTCCACCATTAATCGATAATTACAAATTTTGTATTTAATTGCTTATCTTCTTTTGATTCATGACTGGGCGGTGTATCAACAGACGCACAGAATAATTAGCGAAAGCTGATTTGATGGATTTTTCTAAACTTATTCAGTGGGCGTGGAGCGTCATATTTGAACAAGTGTTATTACTCGTTGATTGGATCCTCAGGTTGGTTACCATCGCAACGAATCCACCGGAATGTCATTTTATCAGTCACACAAGTTGCCACTTCCTATAACAAAATTATGTTTTTTGCTTAATTTGGCCAGATTTTTAGGATTCTGCCCCATAGAGCGGCGGTCGGATTTTTTTTTTCTTTTCCGAATTCGACTTTTTTTTTGTCATCTTGAAACGATAAGCAATAAATTTTAAGGGAATAGGAATTCGTTTTTCTTGGTTAATTGCAAAGGTTCTCATATTGAAAATGATAAACCGAAAATTCGTCCGTCCGCCGTCTTGAGCTTTTCTCCGAAACTACTGGACCAATGTTTCCAAACTACTGGACATGAGTCAAAAATTTGGGATAGGGTCTAGTTGGTCCTAAAAGCTCGGCATCAGTTTCGGTCAACCCTAATGGGCTGAAGCTAAGGGCTTGAAATATTTAAAAAATCAATACTTATCTCAAAAACTGAAAGTTCTACAACAATAATGAAAGTAATGTTTTTTGGGTCCTGCAAACCTAGATTGGTGGTTCAACCGGCATAAGTAGTTCAACCTGGATAAGTGGTTCGGCCAGGATAATTGGTTTCGACCTGTAAACATTCAAATCACGGGCCATCCTAAATACATGAATCATGGGAAAGTCTTGTCGTCTCAATGGTGGTGGTGGTGGGGGATGTTCGTTAGGTACCTCGGCCTTATATGGCTTTGACAGGGATGTAGAGAATTCGTCTCATAGGATGCCATCACAAAAACAACCGAAATGGCTTCACAGTATGTTACAACTGGCGCCGACCG
The DNA here is from genome assembly GCA_030762985.1 of Adelphocoris suturalis. NCBI lineage: Eukaryota > Metazoa > Arthropoda > Insecta > Hemiptera > Miridae > Adelphocoris > Adelphocoris suturalis. Next base: position 93,353,229 of record CM061042.1, read on the forward strand.
TGATGTTGTCACAAAGTTAGTGTTCCGAGATATCAATCAGCCTCACTAGTATCACAGTAATCTTGGATTATCTAGCCGTTCATACAACACGAACACATTGTCCTGAACACTCGTTTAGCATAACCCAATTTACTTGTGTCTCCTTTCTTCTTCTCCGGTGATTAGTTTCTGAGTAACGCGATTAATGACTACTGTGCGTTCATTCTATTTTACTGTATCAAAAAATGTAACCCGCTGTATTTTGATAATTAAAGAGTAGACCTCGATCTACAACTGTAGACCGATGTTATGCATAGAAGGGTTATCCAGTACAGAAATAATATACCTTTTTATAATAATTCGCATTGTTTTCCATTCCTACAATTCACAGAGTTCAGTGGTTTTCAACGGAAGTGTTGTGGAGTAGCTGAGAGGGGTCGTACTAATTTTCGCGACAAAGAGAGTCTGTAATTATGTGTAGGCCATTGAGGGACTGTGGGCGTGTTTGTCTTTTTAATTTTCGTTGATTAAAACGTGACTTCGAAGAACTTTCCGATCCATCATCGGAGTTCCTTGGAGAGGACCTGATTTCAGAAGTAGAACATTACTAATATTGGTTTATTTTTCGATTAATTATTGAATTTAATGGGATCAATATTCGAAACTTCAAGATGGTGTACTCAATTTTGTAATAAAAATACTCCGTAAGGAATAGAGAAACAGAAACTAAATAAGTATTCATTTTGTATTTGGTAATACAAAACATGTTAAATTTTTTAGACTCATCTATTCTTCCTTCCTAAATGATAAATTTGAGACAAGTTTGTACAGTCAACTGATGCTGCTGAGCAGTGTGTTTCGTGATATTACATAGTTAATGATCAAATACACGTGAAATGTCAACGCTTCTACCTATGGTTGGAGGCTGGGATATGTAGATACACGAAGTAAACCTGCTACGTGTGTGCCCAGTCATCATGCCGTGTTTGCTCGTAGGGATCTTCCTCCAATCTCAACTGTGATTGACGATGGAAACTCTGGCTCGGTGCTCCATTGTCATGTTGGGTCATGTCGTCTATTTGTTAGCGTGTTTATGTGGAGGACGACGTTTGTTTTCACACGACTGTGCGTTCTTAACACCAAATCTTGTGTCATCTGAATAACAAAAGATTCTGTTCATGTATATTCGCCAGGATGTATTCCTCTAATCAGCGCCCCAAGAATGTCTATCCTAAAGATGGGAACAAAGGTAATTCCCGCTTTAGATCTATACGGAATTGAAGGTAAATGTCTGGTTTGAATATACTCATGCGCACTACGTTGTCCCAGACAAATCTTATGCATTGAATTCATTTAGCTCCTGAATATTGTCTTATGCATACCGAAGATTGTTCCAAATACATCCGGCTCCGAAGAACACCTTTTTTTTATTCTTACAACAATGATTAATGTTAACTTGTAGTTCGGCTTGTTGTGCAGAAGAAAACAGCGTTCACTAATGCATTGAGGAGACTGACGGTGCTCCAAAAGGGGGCATTTAGTTTCGGCTCGTATGTCGCCTAATTTCAGAATGAATTGGCATTGAGATAAAGCCAACAGCTATAAGGAGTATACTTGTTCTTGTCTGTTGCGATTGATGTGGTGAAAGATGTTTGGCATGCCTTAGATTGGCCATGTGCCCAGGTCAAAAAGGGCACTACATGTGCAATGTTGGCGGTACTGGCATGGGGAGAGGCTGTAGCGGAATGTGTGTTGGACTGTTTACGGGAGGAGGGGGGGGGGGGGGTTGGAGAGTGAGAGAAAGTAGTTCTTCAACAACCGCATAATCAATGCTGACGGCATTGCTGTTTCTTCCCATCCCTGGAAAAAAATAGCTCAATTATTATCAGTGTTCAAGACCAAGCAGCGGAGGACCGTCTTTTCAAAAAGGTTGGTAACGATAGAATAAGTAAAAATACTGAAACAAACAAAATTTAAATAGTATAGTCGGCATTATTATGGGCACTTTGTAAGACTACTGCAATGTTCCTTTTCTTTTCTTAAAGACACGTTTGGAAACGAGACCCCTTTCTTATTACCCATTTTCCATGAAAAAATTAAACAATAAACATATGAGGAGTTCGTAAAATACAAAAAAACAAAGTAGAACTAACGAATAATGTTCCAGTTATGCAGCATGATCGTACGAGCGAATTTTTATAGATTACAGTATTATATTATGTTAAATTGTTTTGAAATCTGAACCCTTTGAGGGTAAACAATTGTTAACCACCGACAGGATTGCAAAAAATACACTCGTGTAAAATAATATACTATGATTCAAAACAGATACTTATTGGGGGTTTTTTTTTTATAAAGAAATTTTTTAGTTTTTAATTCATTTTTCATCAAAAATTAATGAAGTTTAAGTACATATTTCTCCATATTTTTTCGCAAACATTTTATAGTGTCCTAGTTCGTTGTTGATTAACGTTTATTGACCAAACTGTTGCTAAATGATATAAATTTAATTTAAAGATTTAGAGCCGTTTTTAGCATTTTTAAGCCATTTTTCGTGATTTTTTTACGACATTTAAAAAAAATTAACCAATTTAATGTGCTCAAAAGTGTTGGCCAACGAACTCATCCTTTTGTTTGGAAAGCTTGAACGGAATTTTTATCTTAATCCTAAGGAGAGTTACTGTCTGGAATGATACTTTTTCGTATATGTGTATTACATGAAAAAGTGTTAAACTGTAGGATTTGTTTCAGAATGCCTCAAAACGGATTTCGATTAAGAAAATTTTCGACAATTTTAATTTAAATTTTTTTAGAGCCATTGCAATAGCTTCATTTTCTACAAAAATGAACTTGAAACTAAAATTTTGAACTTGGCGATCAAAACTTGATAATTCTAGATCAGATGTTGTATCATAGGATACAAATGGCGAGCATGAAGCTTGGAAAATTATTTTGTTTCTTCTCCTCTTTCACATACTGCTTGCAACAACTACATTAGTTTGATCAATGTGACGAGAAAACGGTTTCAAGCCTCTGACTCACGCTAAAAGTGAACGTATTTTTGGTTTGTTACTTCTCCTGTAAAACATCGTCAAGCCCGTTTTCTCTGGAACCACTGATCCAATTTACTTGTTCCTTTTTCTGTTTAGTAGTAGAGATCACAGGTAAAGGGACATAGGCCTTTTGCCGAAATTTGGTTTTTGGGCTCAGCATGAAGATCCTGAAAAGAAACAGAACAACTGACAAAAAGTTACACTCGTTTCAAACCGTCCACAAATTGCTCTAACCCGAATTTTAAAAACCAATCTGTCTGTTATTAATTGAGATTATTCAAACAAACGATTCCATCCTCATGTATTGGGCTAGGGCAGGGTGAAATAGAAACACCCATTTTGAAAACGGTCCCCCAACGAATATATAGTTTCCAATGAAATTATGGAATTCACTAGGTATTCCGATCACATAAATACTTCGGTTTTGAAAAATTCTCAAAATTGAATTTATTGACCATAGATAAAAGTGGGCTGTAGGTAAATTCAAATGGTAGACAACTGAAAATGTCGCCCTATGTTGAGGTGAGCCGTTACGACAAATATTTTCACTGCCTTTCAAAAGGCATTTTACAATTTATTGGATTAGTTCCCTTAGTTCCGCTCCATTCTCGCGTTTTTTAATCTTTTTTTTCTGGCTTTCTATACGCTGGGCTTTAAAACTAATAATTCGAACTGCATTCCTATTTCAATTTGGAATCTTTATCTATGCTTGTTACTTCTCTTTATCTAAACTTCCCTATTTGCGTGTTTTTTAACGTATTTTTCCGAAATGTTATTCGACTTCCCACGTTTTGGGAAACTTGGGAACGGAAAAAACAAACAGTCACATAGCATAATCGTATGAGCGAATTTTCATATTATATTATGTTAAATTGTTTTGAAATTAAGAACCTTCGAGTGCAGTAAAATACCATATTTTTTAGTGATTTTGTTGCAAATGTTTTGAAATGTTATCAATTTATTGTGCCAAATATGTGCTGGCCATTGAACTAATCCTTTCGTTTGAAAGCTTGATTTTTTTACGCTACAACATAATTTTTATTTCACTCCTGAGGAGATGAATGTTTTGTCAGAGGTTTTATCACACTAACTTATCCTTCTCGTAAACTTGCAACCTTTTTGTAAACTCCTCGTGAAATTGCAACTTTTTCTGAGTATGATGTAAATCGTTTATAAATCCAAAAACGTGTCGTTATTGGAAAACCAAATTAAAAAGTATCTTATCAGTACTCACATAGTGAGCCACATGTTGAGCACATTTTCCTTTAAGTAGATTTGTGTTTCACCAGGAATGACCAAATATGAATTTCAGCGGGACGTCCAACGCCTCAACGGAGAAATTAGCGTTAAGAGCTTACTCACCTGATAGGGGTGGTTCGGCAAGTTGAAATCCTAATCTAACTGCCTCACAGGGGTCCGAATTTGTGCGTCGAAGGGTAAATTGCATAGAAGTTTGCGTTAATGCCTGTCTCACAGAGGCTCTGTTCCAAATTTTAGCATCGAGGGATAAGTAGCGTAGCGTCAAGAGCTCACTCAGCTGATTAGGTTGGTTCGGTTGGTTAAAATAGTTTTCTACCTGTCTCACAGAGGTTCCGTTTCAGCTTCATTAGGGTAAATAGCTTAGACATTTGCGTTAAGAGCTCACTCAGCCTATTGGGGTGGTTCGGCGAATTAAAATCCTATCCTCCTTGGCTGACAATCAGAGGCTCTGTTCCAATTTTCAGCATCGTAAGGTAATTGGATTTTTTAATGACGAAATCAGCTCACACTTCTTATTATCAATGACTATATTTGAAACAACGTTGGATTTTGAATGACTAGCTGATCACTTTGCGACCCATCTCGTCAAATTCGGTCCAGCCGTTCTCGTGTTAATGCGCTTTTACGAGGATGCGCATATACACACATAACGGACAAAGTGAATACAATAGCGTTTTTTTATATCTTTAATTTTTTTAAATAAGAAAATGTGCTGAAAAGACTGTTGTCACACGGGAACTGGCTCCTGCTTTTCCATTGTTTGTCTGTTCAGTTTTTTCTCCTCCACTATTATTGCCCATTAATTGGGAACATACCATATATTATGATTTTATGTAATTTCGTTTTAGCTTGATATTCAAGTTCTTAGACGATGTCATGTAATTGTAACTGATTAAAGCGAATTAATTCATATGAACCAACCCCATTATGGGTCATCCTTCTGATTCTATTTACAACGAATTTTCGTTTTGGTGCGAGATTTCCTGTCAAAGAACAAAAAGCCATCTTAATTTTACAATAATATATGTTTGATATCGGAATGTGAGATGAGAGCGAACAAGCGGAACTGAGAAAGATCGGGGAGGGGTTGTCTATTTTGTTACATTCAATGGATCATGAAACGTTCTGCTATGACCAGATTATTATTTATTTTAATAAGCTTCAAATTGATATTGCATTACATTTCTGGGATACATTGAAACTTACCATACCTAATTATCATTATTACCCTGGCTAGTTCCACCAGAATGTAAATGAACTGTGGCCCCATGTTACTTTTTCATTGCCCTAATAGCCCAAACGGAGTGTTTTGGAAATGTTGTCTCGTATCAGTGTCTTGTTGGTCTCAATGTATCTAGATGTTCATAATCGTTTTGGATCCAATTGGCGAGAACTAACGAGGGTCTTTGAGCCTTCGCTAGCCTTTGTGTCTCTGTAGGCTTGTGCTGTTTAAGTTGGGAACTTTCGTCAAAGCGTGGCAACTCAAAGCACCTGCCCAGCTACATTTCATCCAGGGGGTATACATTTCCAAGTGATTGATGTGTCTTGCCGTTGATGTATACTCAATCGTGGGTCTCTGGGCTGCAACCTATCTCTCTGGGACGGACAGTGGAGATGATGGAAACATGTCATTTCGTTGTGCATGCGCTTACTCGCCAGAATTCGATGCTCTTGATATTTATGAATACATTTACTCCATGTGTCTGTGAGCTTCAATTGATGGTAATTATTTTCGTTGTATTGTTTAGAAACCTGAATACAGCTATGGATACATTACTATCAGAAACTTTTCATGATTATGAGATGACTTTCACCTGTGTAAATGAACAATAATGACTGTATAATGTTGATTACCTGTTATTCAGCTAAAAACAACTTTTTATGATCCCCAAATTATCGAGTGTTGATAGTACCATTGGTGTACTCACACTTATGTATACATACCTGGTTATAATTTGCGTAGTTAATATGATTTGTGTATTAGTAATTAATAGTTGATATAATTTTTGTATTAGTAATAACTAACTATTTTGTTTTTCTGTTTGGTATGATTGCTTTCTCTCAGTTCACTGGACTCATATTCACCAAATCCTTACGTTTGTCCACATACAGAATGAAATGATAATATAGATTATTATGATGCCCCTAAAGAAGATCTTGAGAGAATATCCCCATTCCTAAGTTGAGATGGTGAGGAAGAGGTGTGTATCGATCAGGCCAGTCCGGCGCGGGGTAATTAGTTAGGAGGCCAATATACAACTGAAATGACAAACTGTTGTCCCACTAAATAATGCTAATATTCATAATTGTTATGGTTTAATTTTTATTAGCTAAGTAGCCAAGATATCACATTTCTAGTTATCCAGTTTCTGTAGGGATGCGTGTTTGATTAATCAACATCCACCAGATCAAAGTACCGTCCTGAAGTTAATTAGACCATCGTTGGAAGCTTCCTCGTTACCGTCTTTCGCTACTTTATTCGAGTAACGTCTGTACCATTTTTCATCTCCATCATCTTCATCATATGATTAAAGTTTTGATATCGTGTGATCCCATCATATTGTCAGAGTCTCCAACGGAAAAGGTTTTGCCTCTGGAATAAAGTTATACGGTCCAAGTACACCAAAGCTGGAGATAACTTTTGATTCCCCCTAAGAGGGTTATTCAGCCGTTACTGGATGAAATGACTTCGTTTACCCTCAGAAGAGGAACTTTTTCTGTAGGATCTGTGGAGCTATAAAAAGGGGTGCGAAGTGACCTGTTATGGACGGTTCATTCCAGTTTATCAACGTGAAAGTATTTTTGCTGAGTACTAAAATTTGACTCCAGAAACTATTGCTGTGTTCTTATGCTCGCTTCTTTTATAGATAAACCGTTCTAAAGAGTGTTGTTTTCCCATATCGTCAGCGATACATTTAAGGTTGCATGATCATGTAAAATTAAATTCTTGAGGCTTAGTTCTGAAATTAGTAGACCATTTACTAAGTCGTCTATCTCGTAGTGGTATAATAGGGTTTGCCATACTTGAAACTGCGACTGCTAAAAGCCGCTCAAAGAATACTTTTCGTCATAAGTAATCTATGGGAAGAGTCGATTTTTATTTAAAATCATCAAATCCGTTTGCCCTGATTATGTGTAGTCCCAAAAGGTGGACTCCTAGCAGCAGGCGGTCTGAAAAAGTTTCATGTCCTCTCACATTTGAGAATTTTCGGCAGCTAAGCATTCCATAACAATTAAGGGGACCCGGCGCCTATCCCCCTTCCGCCCTTAATAGACCTCTTTTTACAGGCGTTTTCCTCAGCCCCCCTGCAACCAATTTCAGTGCTTTTTTTTCCTTTTGTTCCTTATATTCTCAATTTTCAATTAACGTAGGGGTTTCTACGTACCTCAAAAACACGAATACGTAGGTATCATGGAATAAATGTCTTTTTTTTTTTACTTCAGAAACATCTAGCGGCAGTTGAAATCAACATTTTGTAAAACCGCTACGTTAATATCTTGGCCCAGATCTCTGCTTCAATACTAAACAAAAATCAAGCGAATAGGGTCAACCGTTCCGATGAAAAACGCCCGTGAACATGAAAAAACATTACTTTACAGGAGAGCAGAAAACCAACAGCATCCATCTTTTCATGACTTCGCAACGCATTATGCAAATAGAAGCTGTTTTTGCTTTCCCTAGACCTATCTGAAATGAAGTGTTGTATCATGATAGCTTAACTATGTCGTCCATGGATAATATAAACATAATACCCATGGTTGTAGCCCAGTCAAATAAAGACAAAGAAGAAAATGATGAAGAGACTCTTATCATTCGACTCTTATCATACATCTTACATCTTATGGTTTCTTTGTAATTTTTAGTGGCCCAATTTCGTTTTTACGTTTTATTTTAATTATTAAATTTATTGAAAATGGGTGGTTCTACACGAATTTTCAAAAAAAGGAAAGGAACAGTAAACCGTTATTCAAGAATAAAGACGACAGAGCAACCATCCAGCCAGCCTATGCTGCCGGCCTGTACTGAAACGAAAAAATTACGCACTTGTAAGCATAAATTTGACTATGTTATTGAATTTAATTGTTCCCTAGATGTTAATACATCGTTTTATGAAAGAAAAAAAAATCAATTTTTCTCAAATTTTTTGCTACCCCTTAAAATAGACGGGTAAAAAAATGGAAACGCCCACGAATGCTCATTCCAAAACTCATCTCTCCTAAGGATAACAAACTGTCGTTTTGCCAAAAAATCAAGCTACAACATTGTCCTAAAATTAAAGAAAAAAAAGTGCTAAAATCCAAAAGTCAAAAATGAGCAAAAATGCTGTATATCCCTAAACTTGTGTTTATTGTTGAATATCATAAAAGAATATTTTGTGAGTTGTAAAAATTGAACGTTTACTTTTTGTGCACTAATAGCGCAAAAATTTGAAAATAGGATAAAGAAAGAAAATTTCTTTTTTTCACAAGAGGATATATTGCAGCTAGAATAATTCGGATTTTAAGTACCTCGAAACCGAAATGAACCAATATTGAAGGGAGGCTAAAAAGTCTTTCTCCTTTAAAATTTCACAACTAAGTTTTCCAATGCAATTTTTCATTATTGAAGAATAAAACTTAGGGAAACCAGAGGGAGATCCGTTTCCAAATTACTGATTCAACCTAGTCTTATCATCTGGTTTCATTGCACAGAATTCCCTTCGCTGGACTTGTTCTCAAAAGACGGTATGAACGTAGCTTTGTGGGAACAATATCGTTGGGCGTCTACGTGACCAAACCAAGATAGGTCAGGTTTGGTGATAGGAAAGAAAAGAGGCATTTTTTATCGTTCGCCATTTTTGTGAAGGTGTGTTTACACCCTCGCTCTTTCCAATGGGCACCCTTTTCTCCCAAATTCCAACCGTTTCTATTTTCCTAATAAAGATAGCTATATTTGTTTTCTTCTACTTTCGGAAATAGGAATTTAGATGGTGGGCAGGATAACAGATATTTCTTGTTGGCCGCACCTGGTCCCGCTACGGTCTCAGACTGAATACCAATGAAGGTGGTGATGATAGTAAACCCATCCTTTTGATTCATTCAGATTCTGATCCCGCTTGGTTTCCTTTCAAAAGAAATGCAGTAGCCATCTTGTTCTGCATTGAGTTGCGTTTTCGGTTTTAGTATCATTACGGATGGGACATCGATTACCATAGACAGTATCGACGCTCTACTATCGATAGAATCGATATATTGTTTCCTAACTATCGATAATCTATATATCGGTACTAAATTATTGATAGTCTTAGGTTTTTCGTTACCGCCTTCAACTTTATTTTTCAACTACCCTTCGATGTAATATCTAATTACAACATTCGACTGCAGTAAGCTCCCCCCCCCCCCCCTTCCCCCGTCAGGTAGTTAGTTTTTATTTTAGAAACCCTTTGTGTAAATATGTGTTATAAGGAAAATAATCGGATTGTTGAGATTAAAATTTTTTTTAGAAGGTTTTCAGGGGCACTTAGTGAGAATCTAAGGTAAAAAGTACAAAATCGACTCCAGGATACTAATTAAATCATACACAACATCACGACAAACCGAACCTATTCGTTGCATGGAATAGTAGGAGTTATATTTGAAAATTATCCATCAAATAAGTCTCTCAAAGTCTCGTCTTTCAATTAGGTAAGGAGTTTTTAGTTCCTGCAATGAAAGACTCATGATATCCTAGGGAAGGGTGTCCGATAAAAAGCCTACGAAAATTGGAATCTATGTATTTTTGTGGAGGAAAATACATAGTTGTTAGTTTATTATTATGTAGTTATTTAATAATCATATTTATTTTGATTGATTCTAAACAAGTAAGTTCATGGCAAAATATCGATGTTTTTCGATAAATCGTTGAATTACCATCGATGACCGATAAATATCGAATGATAAATATTTATATTAAAATATAAAAAAAATAAAAAAATGGCAAAATATCGATACTTCGGAAACATCGATAATTAATAGCAAAATGTCGATATTTAGGAAATATCGATAATTGAGTCCCATCCCTATATTGCACACAAGTCTCATGGCAGATACCTGAAAATGTTGCAAGAACTGAAAATATGTATTATGTACGTATAATGTCCTCAGTTAAAAATTAACCAAACGGTACCATAACTCAACGATAACTCAAACTGAACAGTAGGTCACATTCTACCGCTTAACAAAGATAATTATGTTTTTGGGTTGGGAGTCAGGTCAGATTTTCGTTTCGGTTTTATTTAAGACCAAACAACAACAACCAATAAGAAATTGCTAAGGAATTATCGCTAAAGAATAGTTGCTATGGAATAGTACCTTCGTTAGTTCTTGTCCTACGAAATGAGTTCTCCTATGTGTCGGGTCAACTTTTAACAAAATGTAAACGAACTTTTGTAGCGATAACGCTGGCTGTTTGGCCATTCGGCTGTAGGTGGAAATAAAAGAGGGATTGGAGGGCCTACCCCCGGCGGGGCGCGGAGCGCCATGTTTTCTCAGTTTCTTCGTCCAAAAGCTTGACAAATTACTAATAAATGAAGTTAAAAAGGAATATCGGATAAGTTGAATCGATTCGATAGTTAGGTAATTAAACTTGTAATTACTGTTTAAATCTAATTTTTTCAAAATTACTACGCAAAGAAAAACAATGTTTCATTTTGATAATTAGAAAGCAAATGTATTTTTAAGGAAAACCAAACAGCTGTTAAAAGAAACCAGGTGTTATAAATTAAGTAATGGAAAAAATATTGTCTGGACTCAATAAATTCTCATTTTGAGTTCGTGAAGCGAACACTACGAAAAGAAGGTACACCATGGAAGAGTACCTACTTATAAGTAATTTAGTATTTTTGCGTAGAAGGATGCATTAGCGTTTGGTTACTAGGAAAGTGGCTCGGGTAACCTTTTCATCCTAGGAAGTTCTTTTCTGGTCAGCTAAGTGAGTCAAATTCTCTTTTGTTCTCTAGGCATTTGATGTCCATGTTTTTTGCAGTTTCTGCGTCTTAAAACTTGAAAAATTACGAATAAACAGAGTTAGAATGAATATCGGATAAGTTGAATTGATTCGATTGGTACGCAATTAAAGATTGATGACATAAATGGGGGGAACTGCCAAATGATGAATATCTGGAAATTACAAGGAGCACAACACCCATTCAGCCTTGGAAGACATCTTATGCGAACCAATGGCAATACAGGATCCGCACGAAGTTAAAGCAAATGTGTCTAAGAATAAGGCGCGGATAACATTTTACGCTAGACAGTTTCAGAGAGAAACTGTATATATGTATATACACGTATGAATGTGTGTTAACGTGTTCATATGGTTTTTATAGCAAAAAATAATGAAAAAAAAAAGGTTGGGCTAAAATGATCATTAAAATTATTGTTTCCACGGTCGGTGTGCAAAAATAACTCGGTGTAAAGTAGCAAAATTAGATCCGGACCGATCAGGAAAGAACCCATAATTTCAATCATCTCTTATTGTCCCAAAGACAAGACTCTATCGAATTTCAACTTCCTATTGGGTGAACAGGAGAGAATTTAGCTCACTCGGCTGATCAAAAAAGATACCATAATTTCAATTGTCTCTTAAAGAAACAGAGAGTCTCCCTGTCAAATTTCAACTTCTTAGGGTGAACAGGAGATAATTTAGGTCACTCAGCTGATCATGAAAGAGCCCATCATTTCAAACGTCTCCTGATGACCCAGAGAGTCCCCCCTGTCAGAGTTCAACTTTCTAGGGTGAACAGGAGAGAATTTAGGTCACTCAGCTGATCATGAAAGAGCTCATCATTTCAATCATCTCTTGATGAGCCTGAGAGTCTCCCTAGCATATTTCAACTTCTTAGGGTGAATGACTTTTTCTCACTTAGCTGATTAGTAAAGAGCCCATAATTTCAATCGCCTCTTAATGTACCAAATAGTCGCATTATCAAATTTCAACTTCCTAAAGTGAAAAGGAAAGAATTTAGCTGATCGAAATCCTCAAAACAAACGCGCGCGAAGAAAGGCCCCGAACTGTGTATTGACAACCATAATACAATTTTGTGAGCCAAACAAATCGGTTTTTCGTCCATGAGCTATCAATAATGCAACCCAAGCTTAGGAAAGAAATTTGCCTCAGGGCGCACTGCTGATCAGGGTGGCTCCCTACCCTGTCATTATTACCGAACAGTGCTAAAGAGCTCCGTTTCAAATTTCAGCATCGTGGGATGAATAGGAAAGAAATGAGCCTCACGGCTTCCTCTGCTGATCAGGCTCATGACTGACATACATACATACACACACAGAAACTTTTCACATTTATATGTATAGATCAATGATCAAGAGGTTGGTACGTATTTCCATATCAACTGTTGTGCTATCGAAACTCCCATCCAACGTAGAAGAAGCCTAGTTATTATAAGTTCTGCGGGGTGAATATTTTGTTTTCCCCCCCAACATGTTTCTGCTAGAAATTTACATTTATGGTAAAATTACATCATGTATGAGCAAATCTTATAATCTCTCTGCTTCTAGAATTGCTTAAACATCAAGCCTAGCTTTTACCAGCTTCTACATAACGTGTCCAAGGATTTCTCATTGAGTCACGGGGTTTTCTTTCATTTCGCTCTACGATTTGTAATGTAAATCTAATGAAAAAAGTGACTGGGGGGTCACAACTGTTCCTGGAAACTTCCTGATAATTGGGGGGGGGGGGGGGGGGGGGGGGGGGGGTGTTGACCAAAATCGGCCTAGCGTTTTAGTCTCGAAGGTGAAACTGGCTGTTATGTTATCTACTTCTGTATAAATAATAAACTGGAAAAAATCAACATTATTAACTAAAAACTAAATCGGAAAATTTTTTATCCTACGTATTGCACGCGATACATTATTCTGAAAACCCCTACCTACAATAGAAACAGATGCTGCTGATAAACTTCTAAAAATTCCAATTTTTTTACGGAAAAAAAGAGTATTTCTGAACTTTAAAACTAAATGATATTCCGAAATACCTTATCAAGTATAACGGTTAGTTTTTTGATGTATGATTTAATATTCTATTTAAAGCGAAGCGTGCATTTGAATCTCTCGGGAATAAAAGCGGGAGCTGGGTCACCTTAAAAATATTCTTCCTCACATCTCTCCATTTTAACTGGAATGCTAATAGAGTCGATACCAGCTAATCCTCAGTGACGGATAAGTGTGAACGATCTTCATTCCACGTGCGTTATTTGTATGTTTATTCTCCGTGCTCATTGGAGTTCATAAGAGACACAAAAATGGACCGCTTTCGATTGGAAGTTCGGGTCGTTACTGTTATTGCTTATCTTCTATTTTCTCTCCAGATTCCTAGTGTGTCTGTGCCTATTCCACCAAGTTTTCTCAACTTCTCAAGCTTCCCTCAGCCTGTTTTCTCACTCTTACAAAATGTCTCTGAGCTATCTGTGAAGTGACCGGGCGTGGCTTGTTTGTGAGATATTTTCATCCAAACAAATATTAGTTTCTATCACTCTGAAATCCATTGTGAAACGTATGGTAACTTTCACGGAGAATCAACAAAAAGTTGGCGCAATAGATGTCTTAAACTCCATGTAATACTTTTCAAAGGTACCTTACGGTAACCAATAAGTAACGTGTAATCATATTGCGATATAAATGGAAGACCATTATGCATTTTTAGAACCATAATCGACTATTATGAGTATAAATCGATCTAGTAGTGCTCTTTTAGAGGTACTGCATCAGTTGTCAACGTGGAAATATTGATGAAGGAATCTACTCATTCAGCGCTATATTTTGGGGACGAATATGGTGGTACCTGCGCCTAAGAGGAGGTTTTTTCTGAGTAGGATCCGGGGGTACTTTCCTTCGTTACCCAGCAGGATGGTTATCATGCAGCATACGCCTTGGGTGTAGAAATGATTGATTCATCTATGGACAACTGTTTCACTAGTCACAAAAGGGGGTAAACATAGAACACAAGAATCACATCTTCAAAAACCAAGCACTTTGTTCACAACAATTTCAATATTGACACTATGTTATGCTAGGAAAATCACCGAAACCTGATTGAAAATCATTAGTTTAAGTTTCTGCGAAGACTATTAATTATATTACTCACATATCTTGACCTTGCGTTCGAAATTTTCGTGCAAGTCTATCTTTTGTGCAATATTGTCCCCAGACATGTAGTCAAATCCTTAAATGCTGTGCTCCAGAAATGTCTAAATTTGATTATATCTGAATGTATTATTATGTAAAAAATGTGTTTAATATAATTGAGGACGCTTAAGATATTTATGCTTAAGAACTGCTTTAATTTCAGAGAGGAAACAAGGTCATCATGTAATGCTGTTCGATTGGAACTTTTTTGTTAATAGCATTAAGAATCCGTCATCTTCTCAGTGCTAAGTGTCTCAAGGGATATGATAGGACATTACATTCAGTACTTTCCGACTTCTCTCTCTCTCCCTCTCTTTTTTTTTTTTTTTTTTTAATTCACTCTTCTAAAGATGGACGGAAAAGAGCCGGTGGGATTTTAACAATTCATGCCACTCGACTAGGTGAAGGAAACGGGTCTTGGATACAGTGTGGCGTTTTGGTATTTGAGGCGGATCTGACTTATTCTACTGTTATTTGCCTTCTGTTTTCATTCTGTATTCGGATTAGACACCAATTATTTTCCTTTGTATCTCTCCTTCTTACCTAAAATGACTAAGTGCTGTCAAAGTTAGGGCTGTGGATGAGGAATGCCCTCGTATTGTTCGTATATTTTCACTATAGAAGTTGGGGGTGAACTGGGATTATAACCATTTAGGTTTAGACCTTCGGCCGAAAAAGCGACACTCACAGACAGACTCACAGACAGACAGAGTTTCATTCTTATAAAATTGTATAGGTATATTTATGTCCTTCCAGACCGTAACTGTCCTTTAGGATTGAGATAAAAATTCCGTTCTTGCGCCAACAAATCAAGATTTCTAAACAAAAGGACGAGTTCGTTGGCCAGCATTTTTTAGCGCATTTAATTGGTAAAATTTCAACTAATGTGCTAACAAAACTCACTAAAATGCTAAAAATCGATAATATTATATATTTTGCAAAATATTTCCCAAAAAAAAGTTTATTAAATATAATATTTACATTTATGTAAGTACAATATTATGCTGAAAATTGATGTAAATTTCATTATAATTTTCTTTTAAAAAAAAATCGATAATAAATGCAAAGAAGTGTTTTTTTTTTCATTAAATTAATTGTTTACAATTTCCATGCACTAAAAAGCTCAAATTTCAAACTAATTCAACATTATACAATACGATAATTTGCAAAAATTCGCTCATGCAATCATGCTGCATGACTGGAACTTTATATATATCATATTATTTGTTGATCTTGACGACCAAGAACGACTGGAACCTTTTACATCAGGTCAGCATCGACTTTCGGTAAAATTCGTCGTCTTGTGGGCGGAATGTGTGTTCATTTCAACGGCCTAAATCCCTTGGGAACATTTCTAAAATTAAACACCCATCGTTATTCAATGCGATTTCCATAATTCAGGTGTAATATTTAGTATTCTTCACTCGTACTGGATGTCGACCTAGTTACATGACCGCGCTGGAAGTAATAATGGAATTTAAAAAATCTAGAAAAATAAGGGAAAGCAGGAAGAGGAAGGAAATTACAGAAAACGCAACAAAGAAAAGAAACGACCCCCTGGGAAAACTCCCCCAAGTTGATTCACCCTTTCCCAGCGCTATCGCGTCACCAACCACAGTCCGCTCCGCCAACCTCATCCCACTCCTCTCTAATTAGCAACAGCATCATTCCGGGAGGCGTATCCTTATCCTTTACATTATACAACAAAGACGTTAATCTTATAGTAATCCTCTTTTACCGCAGTTCTCTCACCCAGAAATGTCTCATTATTCTTCCTCCATTGTATTTCTTTCCCTATCAACCAATGAGTGCTCCGAAGAGGATCGGGGGGGTTTTTTTTTTCTTTTTTCTTTTCATGTGACAGAGATTCACAAAAATAGTGTGGACAGTGCTCAAATACCGTCTGTTCCAGATGAGTTTGAGATCAAGGCTTATTTCATTGTCGGTGTCTACTGTGTGTAACTTGACCCTTGCGTTTGGATTAAGTCGCAAATTTATTTAAAACCAGTTCCTCTCAACTGATTATGCTAAAATATCCCACATACCTCTTGAATAGTGGTCCCTGTTATAGTACTTAAGCCCTTCACCCCAACTTATTATTGGTACTTATTTTTTGTTGTTGCAGCAAATGTATTCTTTATGCGTATAATATAAGTACGCGTGATTGTGTGTATATGTGTGCGTGTGTGTGTGTTCGTGTGCATGGGCGTGTGAGTGTGTGAGAGGGAGGAGTTCTGCAAATCGGCCAATCGGTCGCTATCTTCATAATATGGGAAACCGTCGGTAAAACTTTAGTTTATTATGGTAACAAGGGCTTAAAACCCCCGATAACTACCCCTTGGTTAATGTGGTAGCGACACTTTCACCCTTCCTTCCTCATTTCTGTATTGGTCCACCCTCAGAGGATCGATAAGATCGGCTAGCGGCTAATCTGAATATTAGAAGGGTTCAATTTACAATCCTGCCTAAAATCCACGTTACATTAAAAAATGCCTGATTTGAAATATTTGAAAGCGGGTTCCTATGGTTGAGGGAAATAGTAAATCAAGAAGTAGCGTAAAACTTCTAAATCGGTCATTTGAGAAACAGGAAAATGATGCTTGATGTAATTTACGTTGGCCATGCACAGAGTAATGTATTGATCTCATAAAAATTAAACTGGGATAGAACCATGTACAGCCTTATCTACACATTCCCTGAAAAGTTTATCAAAATTTGACTAAAACCATGGGATTTAAGATTGTTACAAGGATTCCGCATTCGTGCATGCGCCGGTTACTAATGAATAAATCGTTTTGACTCGATATGGAATGATGAATTGACTTCTCCCAACTATCTTCCGAATTTGAGCTAGATCGGTCAATTAAGAAACGGTAGTAAATGCTGCTAGATGTAATCTACGTTAACATTCGCATATGCGCTGCAGCTATTAATGACGCAGTCATGATCAAATCGTCTTCCCACAACTATCCTCTGAATTTGAGCGAGATCGTACGACTAGGGCACAAGAAAATGATGCTTGATAGAATTTACTTTTTTGCATGCGCAGAGAAAAGTGTTGATCTGGGATCAACGAAACTGATAGGGAACCGTCATCTACACTCTAACTCGCACATTTCCTGAAATTTCCATAAAAATAAGATGAAAACTATGAAAATTAAGCTTTTACGTGAATTCGCGGACACATGGACAGACACAGACAGAAACGGAACGATAGTTGTTCAGAATTGTCTAAAACATAATACGCGAGTGGTAAGTTTGATTTTTGAGACAAAAAATTGTTCATCTTATGAAAGTGAAAACAGTGCTTCCACTACCTATAGGTAGAATCGGAAGTAAAATTTGAGAAATGGTAAAGGAATAATTGGAATTGGAAGTGTTGGAATAATTTAAATCTGAGAATTGGATTCTGGGCCCTTGCAAACCCCCGACTGCAAATTTA
This sequence comes from Adelphocoris suturalis, assembly GCA_030762985.1. Classification (NCBI taxonomy): domain Eukaryota; kingdom Metazoa; phylum Arthropoda; class Insecta; order Hemiptera; family Miridae; genus Adelphocoris; species Adelphocoris suturalis. The sequence goes on from CM061042.1 coordinate 93,371,121, forward strand.
GAGTCAAAACTCCAAATTTCCCGACTCCACTCCCACCAGGCGGACTCTCAGTTGTTCTTAACCTTTCTTTCATTCCATTCTTCCTCTTGCTTTTTTTACACCACTTTTCAGGCCTTCATATTAAACCTTTTAGCGAACTGTCGTTGAAAATGTAGTTATGGAAATGGCTTCCTCGATTATAACGCTTTTTCAAATGTACGCGCGCTCACGCATACATACACGCGCACGTACACTCATACACACTTGTACACATATATAGTTTTATATACATCCTGCAAATATTTCCTATCCACCTTTGAATGTACATTGAATGTAGGCTGTGTTCCAAATTTTGGCATCTTAAGTTGAATAGGAACAAACTAAGCTACAGATAATAAAGAGCCCTATCATCTGATTTCAGTGGTTTCTCAAGTTGTAAGATTTATACTCTACCATACCCGGAACAACCCCGTTCCAAATGTAAGCATCTCAAATCGGATTGGAACAAAATTAGATAAAGATGCAGATTACACTAATGGTAATGAGCAGCAATTGTAAAATAATATAATAAAAATTTCCAGGCGAAATCAAACGAAATTTTCCCAATCTACGTTTGATCCTGGTAAATTTGATTGATTGAAAAGTGTACACTATAAACAGGTCTGTTCTCAGAAACTATTCAACAAATTATTATGTGTATGACTTTTGAGATGAAGGTGTTAGAATACTCAACTCTGCTATCTCTATAGTAAACCAATTTCCTATTGTTCCCTATATAATTATGGGGGCGTTTGCCACTACGACGGTGAAATCAGTTCTCTAGTATTTCTTTTAAAGGATTTCAATCAGTTTATTCAATATTATTAACATAGAAAATATTTTTAGTAAACTTTTTATCCAAGGGTTTACAACTCCAAAAACAATATTCCTGTCCATTTTCTCCCCATCCGTAGCTTTTCTGTTGTTCCCGACGATTGATTAGCAATGGATTTCAATAGCTATAATAATTGTATTTTTATTATTGGATGTGGTTTTCTGTTTATGGAATATTCTGTAGCGGCATTGATATTATTTGTATTTTCTTGTAACTTCTTCAGAATACTCCCTTTATGATTTTGGCAAAACACTGTTGTTTTTTTTTAATTGTGGCTAAACATACTTCTTGTTGATTTGATTACATATTCCACGCTATTGGGATGTGTCAACAAACGTTCTTCACTTAAATGGTTTCCCAGGGTAGAGATACATCTACGAGAGATCCCTCTTTCCATCTTTTCTCTTGGAGATAAACTAGAAACAAAAGGCAAATTTCCCCCAAACGTTTTATCCTTTTGAAGTCAAACGATGGAGAGAGGCAGGCGGAGGTTGATAAAGAGATTATGAAACGAGCCGAGGCAAATTGAAACTTTATATCTTCCTTCTGACGCTTCGTATATGTACCCTTCTGCGCGAATATTGGCCGTAGCCATTTATTCCTTATTGCTAGCCATGGCGCTGGCGAGTGGAGTGGATATAAGTGCGAAGGAGTTGGTAAAAGTATATGGGAGGAAGTTCGAGCTCGGATGGTATGCTGTGAAGAGGGGGCGTACGGATGGGAATCTATGAGAGTAGTATAGAAAGGTTGGTTTCTGGGGTTAAGTCTTATTCAGTGGGCGAATATCCAGAAAAAGGGGGTTTGGGGATATAATAATATTAGTCACTTTTCGTTGAGTTAGAGCTTAGTTTTGTATTGAAGAACGCTCATATCCAACCACCTGCTTTCTAGGAGGAAAACTGTTCCTTATAGAGATGCTGACGACCTACCAACCATTGGCAAAAACTTCACTAACGTTTTTCTTGCGATAAGAAATACTCTCGTTAAAAAGTGTTTTGGTGTTCAAAAATATGTTCGGGAAATGCTGATTATCGTTGCTGCGCAGAAAGTCAGCAAACCCTCTACTTGTTAATGGTAAATCACCAGATAAGAATTTTGCTGCCATCATTCACGGTATCACGGATTGTGGCTGATCCAAAAACGATGCAACTAATTCAATTTTGAGCGAGTTTGGGTGGCTGAATCTTGTGAAATAGGTTTCATATAATATCCACGATGGCAGATGTTTTGTAACATAACAAGTTATGTACTAACCAGGGCCGTCGTACGAACAAAAAGTTTCTCTTCTCTTTCGAAAGTTTTCGAGATCCTGATTTTTAAAGCATTCTAACCCTCAATTTTACTCTTTGGGGTTGGTTGAAAGTAATGCCGAGGAGATTTCAGGCACATCCCCGGCCTATGAATGATTGTTGTCACAACTTGGGAAGGCGCATAGTGGAACGAATGACCGATCTAGGAGAAAAAAAATGTTTGTTTTTTATTTTTGATATTCTTATTTATGGTGTTTATTTATCCACTACACCGTTTCGAAGTCCAGAAATGTCCGTATTATCATGGAAGATTCCTTGTCGACAATGGAGCGACTCATGTTATCGTGTACGAACAAATGCTATTTTCATAGCTTAATTCTCCCTACCACATCTGAAAAGCAATATGTTTCTCACTGTGAAGTGGTTCATATCTTGGTCGGTCTTGACTGAAAGAGGCTAATGCATACTTTGGTGGTTTGGTGGAGGGGATAATTACCGATTCTTTCAGGCGCTGCCTAAGCTACGAATCTCGACCCATTTTCATGATTCTTATTTCGTTCCATCAAGCATTCGATATAGTTTTGCAACGTATGTTAGGAGTTATAAATTTCATAATGGGAGGGGGTGAATGGAGGGGTTAATACTGATAAATATTGGTATTTTAACAATACTCGTCCGATTTTCATGATTATCTTTTTGTTCAACTATGAATTCGGTGTAGTTTGGATCTCATATCAGTAATTTCAAATTTAATTATGAAAGGGGGTGAATGGAGGGGGTAATAGTAATAAATCATGATGTATTAACAAATATCGTCAGATTTTCATGATTCTTAGTAGTCCGAGCAATCATGGCATTTTTGTTTTTTCTCTTATTTCAACTATCACAACAATAATATAAAATTCATTCATTGGGACGTCCCTGTAATGCATGCATTATCAGTGTACCTATATGTTCAACATATTTTTCAAATTTTCTCTTACAAATACGATTCAAAACAATTTTCATTCAATGAAAAAGACATGGAGGAATAAATTCCGCCACCATAAATTCCTCAAAAAATTGACCCTGGTACTAACAGTTGTTCAATGGTGTAACTTCGAAGCGAAATTTCATCAAGATGGGACTTTAATTCTGTATAGTATCTCCCAGGACAAAACAAATACCGCAGACTGACTAACAACGAACCAAAATTAGGCAAATGGCTTCAGAAAATCAGGATTGTGGATGATTAAATTATTGCATGATTACAATGCTTCCCTAGCTTCAGAGCGAGAAAGAATAACACTTCACGCAATGTGCCAGTAGATGTATGCACTTGAGGGTCCAATGGATTTAGACCATTTGTTTTTCTGGAGCATTCCATTCTCCTCTTAAAAAGAAGAAAAAAAATACCGCCTCCAAAGGCTTCTTGAGCTCTTCTGTTACACTGCTACGGTCTGCCGACCACTGGGGTGGGTCCCGTTCCCTGCCTGCCTACGACAACTTGCTTGGTTCCCCGAGGGAATATCCTTTTCCATCTCCTCTGCCGGTACTGTACACTTTTTGAATAATTTTCTTGAACACAATTGTGTTTTTGGCGAAATGTTGGTTATACATTATTAATTAACGAATCAGTATTTCCGATTTTTAACCATAATTTTCTTAGACTTTCATGTAGAATTTATGGTAAGTTAATATGACGAATAACTGAATATACGTACTTTTTAAGAAATTAGAAGGACTTGTAATGACTTAATCCGTTTGTGAGATTTTATATTTAGGATGACTTGAATTTTGATATGTTTCATGTATTAACGGTGGCCGGTGATTTGAATTTTTGCGGTACCGCAGGACCGCGAGACGAACAAACGTAGTCGAGGTAGTAACACATGGGTAGTTAACAACATGTATGGGGAGAGACTATACGTTATTTCAGCGCTCATGGATGAACAGGAGAGAAGTTAGTTGTGTAGCTCACATAGCTTAACTGACATCCCGGATTTCCTCGTAATCACTTCCAGTTGTCTTTATCAGACCAACTACCGAAATTTCGCTTGAGCTGTGAACGAATGAAAATATTAAAGTGACGTCCAAATTTGGTGAAACGTCGTTTCAATCGTTGGTGAATGATAAAAATCCTAGCTGGTTCACTAGCTGGTTCACCCGTGTGTTGCACAGGTTGACTGATAGACGCAAGCCTCCCCTTACCCATCACATTTTGGGACACCTCTATGGATCTGATTAAAAAAGTCCTTACATAAATGTACTTAGTTATAAATTAACTATCAGGACCAAACTACTGATATCAACCCCCACTCCCTCTCCACAAACACCTCCCATATATTGGATTAAAAAGATTCTTGATGGGTAACCCAAAAGAACGTTCAGATTAATCTTATTTCATTCGTCCGAACATCAGATCACCAGTTTTTTCGGTGATGACCATACTATTCCATTTAACCACCCCCTCCCCCTCCCTGTTTTCCTTACCACAACCACCTCCTGGTTGAGGCTTGAAAAATTTTAAAAGCCTATGAAGTTGACATAATATAAAACATATTTGCCCAATCAGATCCCCAATGTGTTCAGTGATGTCAAAGATACACCTTTCCAACCCCCCCCCCCCCCCCCGTCCCCTGAAACACCCCCTCTGGCTCAAATTTTAAAAACTTCAAATAGCCTATAATTTAAGTTAGACTGATACAGACATTTCCCCTCACTCATATCAGTTGTCCAATGACCCCTGTAACCGTGAAAAACGGAAAAACATACGGACAGACAGAAAAATTGAGAAAATGGTACCAATTGTCTACAAATTGGATAAAACGGAAAAGAAACGTAAAATTCCATAGTTCTAATCAATGTACACTCAGACATACTTGCGATTTTATTAAATTAGATTGTCAACTGGTTTGCTTTACACCGTATTTTTCGTAGGAATCTTTTGATCGGTGGAACGGTTCGGAGGAACTGAACAGTAATGTTATACAAGTGAGTATGCGGCGTAGTAACATCGAAAATAAAAAATTGGTTGTTACTCAAGATTTGATGTATTTGTTATCTTCAATAGGCATGCTGACCATCTAGGATAAAATCCAAATAATATTTTGGCTAATTATTTTCATTAATCAACTTTTTAATCGATAATGAAAAAATATGAACCCCTCCCCCCTCCTCTTTTGTTTCACGATTCCAAAAATGCGTCTGCCCGCTGATCTAAGCTTTTCTCCGAAACTATTGGACCAACGACAACAGCTTGGTTATTTTCGCTCGTTTTTAGACGAAAAAACACCCACGGCTTTTGCACACTTCCAGCTTTTTCCACATTTGTCCAAATCTACATCTGTGCGATTGTAAAGGTACAGGTTGACACTACTCATTTCGGCTCAAAAATCACATACTGGCCAGGGATGTGTGTAAAATGTTGGCATTAAATTCGGATTCGGTGTTACAGAATGTAGAATTGAAAACGGTTGGAAGAATTCGAAAGAAATTTGGCACACAGTTTGTTTATAACTTGGTTAGCTAATATTAAATCTTCCACATGTGGCTAATTTTGTTCCTATTGAATCTGCGATGCGGGAATTTGAAATGTAACCATTATGGGACTACTGGGTTACAATGACATAGAATCGAGGACCCCTGATCAGCTGAATGAACTCGGAGATTACGTGAAATGGAGGCCTTAGGGAACTGCTGGGTGACAGTGACATCGTACAGAGGACCCCTGATCAGCTAGGTGACTAAGACTAAATTCTTTCCTATTGAACCTGCAGTACTAAAATTTGAAATTGAGCTATTATGGGACTGCTGGTTTTCAATGACATAGTACGGAGGACCCCTGATTAGGCAAGTGAGCTCTGAAGCTAATTTACCGATGCGGTAAGTTTTGTATTCACTTATTGTAGGGGAAAGGCTGAGTCGTTGATGCATCCCGAGCAACAGAAACATCCATTCATCGAGGTATGGTGGTTGTCTATAATCGTTACAAAACGAAAATAGTTTATTTTCCTCTATGCAGAAATATTGGTAATTTTGTTTGTTGTTAGCGAGAACATTACAGCAGCTACCACCCAGTATTCACATTAGGTAAATTGTTTCTGACTGACGGAATAAACAAGGGTAACGGGAAACAACGTTGGTACCGTTACCGCAGGTAACGGTACTCTCAACCATATTAGTTTCGCCCCTCGCCGCTGGATCTCCGAAATCCAGTTTTTTTGTCAAGTGGGGTGCGTATTTTCTCTGAATCGTGCATTTCTGGAGGAAAATTTAGGTCTTTCACGACATGCGGCGTCTTTGTCATGCACACGCATCGAGGGAAAAAAACACACTAGATATTGCATATTAGGAACAACAAACATTTTATCAAAAGTAAACACAATTCCACTCAAACGCCTGATTCACAATTAATTATTACAACAGTCCGATCCGTTAAAGGTGCTTTTGAATTTCTTCTCTGGGTGTAATTCGCTCTTCATTTTGTCCTGTTTCTTGAATTATGTTGGCAATAACTATATTCCCCCATATTAATAGTGAAATGAGGTACCTAGTAGATTTGGTTGGGATGGCGCAGTGGAGATGCTATTGTGGTAGATGCAACTTCACGTACATAATTTTTCACATCACATATGATTAGTTAAGGGAACTGGATTGTTTACATTTGTATTAATAAAATATATTCAGTGTTTGATTACACGTAATTTAGTCAATTCTCTACGTAAGTGCCATTGTGTATTAGCATTACACATTACTAGCGAGGATCTAAACACCACGTAAATATGCCACCAAGAAAAATCAAGTCTAGACAGACAGATTATGAAGGCGAGGGGAAGGAAGGAAAATACGATCTACACAAATTGAATATTGCTCCGTTTTACCCTTCGAAGGCAAATTGGAACGTATATTTGAAACGATTTACTAACAAGATGAACTTTTACAAACTCTCTGAGACGAAAAAATAGCTTTACTTGCTGGATGCGATAGATGAGCAAACTTATGAAAGGTTTGCCGATCTGTGTGAACCATCAGAGCCAAAATGAAGTCTTTCCGAGAATTGGAGGAAATTTTCTCGAGGTTCTTTGCACCTAAATCTATTGCTCGGGCAGAAAGGGTGAACTTTCAAAATAGACTACCATTGGACACTTAACCCCCTCACGAATTTGCGGCCAAACTGAGAAAAAAAAAAAAAAAAAAAAAGTGCGAGATATTCTAAATTTCCAGCAGATTGGTACAAGGATGCTTTGTGCACACAATTCGTTCACGGCCTCACATATCATCAGTTAAAACTAAAATTGTTAGAAATTCCAAACGTGAAATTAAACTAAGCTGTAGAGTCCGCCTCAAATTATATCCATCTGCGTATATCTACACCACTTCAGAATGAAGGCTCTACAGAAGTCTACAAAATTATGGAAGTGGCCGAATCTCGAGAAGTACGACGGAAAACAAGAGAACCATGTGAAAATCGCTTCTACACCAACCACGAATCACGAGATTTTAAGTATAAGGGGGCCCCACATGTGATATATGCAGGAGGAAACTCTACATTAAACGTGTCTGTCCCCAAAGACAAAATTCCAACGATTTTTGTACGATGATAAATGCCGGAAATCTCGCATACTTCACTTCTCAGTCTAATAGTGGTTGAAACACATTAAAAAAATTTACTGAGAAGGATCAGCTGTATTTAAACAATTATTCAGACAAACGCGTCATACCTCAGATTGATGGCCACGCACTGCGCAGTGGTTAACATAATAAGGTTAGGTAAATCGTGAGCTTTCCAATGACTGGCGAACGTTTTTGTACGATGATAAATGCCTCATATACAGTTCTGTAGCAACGATTTAGTTGTAAGCGATAATCATCAGAAAATCAAAAGTAACACTTTCGGTAACGTTACGTATCGTAACGTGACACTTTTCGATTCTATGTGCCAAAGTAAAGTATAAAATGTCAAAGAATTTCAAAACCAAAACGCTCAATCCCGCGCCAAATGAGACTAGCCAGTCAGAACATAAAGATGCTAGGACTCCGATTTAGTGAATTCAGAAAACGTGTCGTGTGTGTATAATGATATTTTTCATTTAAATGTAACTGTGGCCAAAAACTCATATAATTATGGGGACAAAAACTGTAGGTGCGGTAAATCTAGAATTCCATCTTGATACGGGGGCTCCCCTGACTATAATTAATTCTAATATTCCCGCTCAAAAGTTCCCATCAAAATCAATAAAACCTTCGTCATTGAGGTTGAGTTCGTATACGGGAAACCCGCTAAATTTATTAGGTTGTGTGAATGTTGAGGTCGAGGGGGTATACCCACTGAAATTATACGTAGTGAAAGGAAACCAATAGCATTATGGGCTTAGATTGGTGCAGGAAGCTTCTCAATAATTTTGATCAGCTCAAAGCAAAGGTTGATGCCAAGGTTAATATATTCAGTGTTTGCTTACACGTAATTTAATCAATTCTATACGTAAGTACCATTGTGTATTAGCAGTACACATTAGCTATACATTAAATTTGTGGATTCTAGCAGTTCCCAGACCGATCTCTTTCAATTATACCTGTGGTTACTCGTAAAATATGTTTATCTACTAAATACATGCTGGTCAGGATTGGTGGTTCGATCGCACATTCAATGGAAGCTTAGGAGTTCTTTAGTCTTGTGAAGGAACAATGGACTAGATACAATGTATTCGTATCACCTTGAGAGACTGTGCTCTTAAATACTGAGAGTCTTGAGCTCAAAACGGAGAATGCGGTAGAGGTAGAACGTTTCGCCGCTATAATCCAGTAAGTTGAAGTTACCATTATTGGTTCCACGCTGAACCTGTCCGTCAGAACTTTGACAAATGTTGGTAAACTTTGTCAATAATTCACCACGTGGCTTGCATTATTCATTCGTTCTTCCTCAGTTAGCCTTCAGCTCCACCTAAAAGTAATGACACTATTCTCGACTTTTATATGAATACATTTTGGTCACTTGACTCGTTGTGCACTACGTTTACCATATTATTTCAACCACTCCTTCAGAATTCTTGCCTAACTTTCTGTTCTCCAGACATTTAACAGATGGGATTGATATAATGTATAGGGTATTCAGTTGCAATGATATTTTGGATTTAGGCGAAACGGCCAGTGCCAATCAAATATATAATTTAATCAAACTTCCTGAGTGAGGTTCCACAATTTTATTCCAAATTTATAACAATTTTATGAATACTATTTGTACTTTTATTGGGGAAATAAGAATCTTGTCAATTGTTGATTTGAGTGAAATTTGATTGCATCCATAGTTTTTCAGAGAAACCTAAGAAATTGAAATGTAGACCTACCCACTTGAGGAGCAAAGTTTTTAAATTTTAGCCAAATATCGGGAATATTGGCAGAGTAAAATACAAATTAAAGTAATAAAATACAAAGTTTCTTCGAACTATCGAGAATTAGATATACCTCAATTATTATGAATATAACAGCAGGTTTGAAGTGCTTCGATTTGGTCCCAGGAGGTCAGACCCCTCTTTACTATTTGCGGATAGGATATTTGTGACAAAAAGACACATATAACATACAAGTTATCGGTTTAGTCCTAGATCCAGACTGGTTTAGTCAGAGAACATAACGATCCTTTTTCTCTTCTGATACTGGAAAACTCAGATTAAATATGCCGTAGAATTGAAGCAAGATGTTGTGAGACATGAATGATTACTACGATGCTCATCTCCATTGTGTCCGCCAGTTTTTATGTATGAGTTCTGGAAGTATTCAATTGCCTCGTGTGATGCTTGTTCTTAGGATAATTTTTCAGGCTGAATCACGTAGTGATATTAATTTATTGATATTTGTTATACCAACTTCAACCAAGATGAGAATAACACCTTTCCTCATTTGTTTTCTCATCAGAGCAGAGCGACTTACATTTCATTGTTTTGGTTTCTTTCTAAGTTGATGTTGCTGATACCGACAATGAAATCACTATGTGATTCAGCAAGAAAAATATCCCAAAATCATATGAATAATAATTATTTTAATGTAAAATTACTGTATCTAGAAAAGCTAATGTACGTATGTTCTTTCAATAACAAAATAGTCTCTGTATGCGAATCGGTTGGCATAACTTACCTGGTTCCCACTCGCGACCTTACAACTTTTCAAAATAGATCTTCCTATATATGGCTCAGTCGTTTTCCTCCACGCCATCCGAAAACATTTATTTTTATTGTTTTTGAAAAAAACTTTCATTATGATCTATTCTTTTATTTTAAAAACCCCACTCTTTGATATGATTTAATTAAAAGTAAATTCTAAGTGTAGGTATGTAAATGGTAATGCAAAATATAGTAAGGCAACATCCTCAATTAAATTATAACATATTACATACGAACATGTGAAATGATGAATACGGTGAACCCCTGCTATCGTTAGTATTACCATAAGTATATCATGTTTATTTAACTTGTTTTGTAACCCAAAAAAACACATCAATAAAATACGTTTTTATTTTTCTATCATTTACAATGGGAAAAATATTGCATACATATTAATTTGTCTTGCGTTTTCATTAACTAACATTGTATTTTAGTGTTGAGCTGGCCTTAGTGCTCGTGCTGAAGAGGTCGTTTCGTAAAAGCGAGCAAGTGTCAGATATCCAGTGCGTCTTCTCTCCCGATCCTTTCCACAAAAGGGGGTACTTAACGTCTAGGTGGTTCTGCGTCCTTTACTTGCCTCATTATACCGACCTTTCTTTCTCGTTTGAAATCTAAAACCAGTTTTAACGTACTCTTTCACGTATCTCGGGATCCTTGAAATAATATAATTGAATTTCGGTGACCTCATTTATGAATTCAATGGAACTATTTAATAAAACTGCATAAAAAAGATGGGCTTACTAGGTACATACGAACGTCAAAATCTATGGGTAACATTGCTTTCTTGAGCCTCCTAATTTGTATCCAATCACCTGCGATTTATCAAATTTTCAGTACACGCGTACTTGGTTCCCACCTCCAACTTGATATCAGTCAATACACGAATTATTGATTCAAGAATGTATTTCTGTTAAACTCATCGGCCTTTCATTCAAGTGCTTGTACCTTTGAGTATCTACAAGTTCAATAAAAAATCTATCTTAAGAAGATCCAAATAAATGTTGTCAAATTTACCTATTTATTCAGATCTATACTTATGTAATTTGGTTCTCAATAGGACGCCTCGAAATTTTGTTAACATGGATATGTTTTGGTCTGGGGGTTTAATGTGATTCAATTGTTAATGTAAATCATAACCAAATGAACGTGTGGATGACATTCATATCCATTCGTGGTTTAGGATTGTATACAATTTGAAATATATAATTACTTATGCATGTAATATAATTGACTGACACGTTTTTCGTAGCTTTGGAATTTCCAACTCTTTGGTATTGATTCTATAAGGGAGGTAGATATTTCCCTAGAAACGCCTCCGTTGTAAGCGGAAATTATTAGAAAATTATTACGGTATCGCAAATTTCAGACTGACCCGCAGCCGAAAATCATATCCACGTTAAAATTAGCTGACTACAAATAACGAAAGTCAGGGTATGTAGACTTAGAAAACGATCAAATAAACCTGAAGAACATTTTGAGAGTTTGAAGTACTACGGCATTTGATCTGAGATATATTCCATAACGCCTCGTTGTTAATATACGCTCGGAATATTCGTGCTTAATTTTGGTGTGGCACGACGCTTCCCACTCTAAGAAGATTCACTTATTTCATTGAACTTGAGTTTTGTAGGTTCTTGATCTGCAACTTCTTGTGTTTGCGCCCAACACGTGTAGGTAGGTACTTCAAATTACTACACTGGTATTATATTAAATTCTCATACCCTTCTTTACGTAAATATAATCCTTTACCTGATATAAATCATGTATTCTAATGTTATTTAAATATTGGCATCATGATGAAAGCATCAGCTGAAATCTGTTGTGAAAATGTTATTCCATAATTTCCTTTTTGTTGGTTCAAATAACGTTATTATAATGTAACTCTGATTATAACTAATGTAATTGCGAAAAAAAAAAAACTGTTTTACAATGATTCGAGTATAAGTTAAAACATTATCTCTTCCATTCGCTCATTCACCTCCTCATTATTATTCAGGGTTCGGTTCAACGATTCAGTTAGTAGCATTGTGTTGGATGGTGGTGTCAGGTTCGGGTGTTGACATGCTTTGAGGGGACGTATCGACGAATATAGGCGTCATCATGAACCTGCCAACAGATACCTAGTACTTGAAGTAAATTTAGTCCATAATCGTCAACTCATTTTCAATGCATAGCATTCCTGTTTGCGGTTTTTGGCTTTATGCTGGTCTATTGTTCGTAATTTCGAGCTGCGAGCTCTTGTTACCCACTTTTTAGTTAAGCCACAAAGATACGTAAACAAGGTACTAAGAACTTGTTAACGACAATAATGACAATACAGTAAGGTACGAGTATATTGTTGATATATCTCTGCATTTTCGAATGAAACAGTCTTGACCGTCACATGTGGGAGAGAAAAAATATTTACATTTAATGAGATGTCCTACAATTTTTCAGACTGAATTGTTAGGTTACTATTATAGACTTCTGGTCTGCGCGAAAACCGAGTTTTAGAGGTGATTTAACGTAAAATCAAGTTTGGTGATCCAACGTAAAACTTGGTAGTGTTTCCAACGGTGTGTTCATGTTTTGGCTTGGTACGTGCTTAAGTCATTAGCTAACTGCCCAAAAATGTCACGGAATCTAATTATATAAGTTTTATAAAGTTTTTCACTTATAACCAATCGGTACCAGGGAGAATGCAACTTCGCATTTACCGCCCCACAAAAACCGTTCACCACTCGTTGGAAAGTTTTGAGTTTATTACACGTAACGCCACACCTCACGCTGCTAATTTCATCTCATGGCCTACTCAGTTCATGAAGGTGCGAGCTAAATCACTCGCGACGAAGTTGTGGAAACCCATTTCAAAATGGAAGTTTGTGAAAAAACGTCTCTTTCCACAAAAATGTAGTTATTTTTTGTTACTGATGATGGCCTAACCGTCGAAAACGATTTTACATTGTAACTCTATATTTTTCGTGGAAATAGACAACGTTTTTTCACTTAATCCCGTTATGAGGGTGAATCCCCGCGTTATAATCCTATTCTACTTTCCTAAAGAGGCTCCGTTTCAAATGCCAGCAATACAGAGCGATTAGGACAGAATTGACTTTACAACTGACTTAGCTGATCAGGGTGGTATCGCATTTTGGAATTCTATTTTACCTGCTCCCGAGAGACTCCTTTTTAAATTTCAAAGATATCAGAAAACGTTGCGATTTATAGTAACGGAATTTTACTGTTCCGTCCATATAAGCATGTCAATTACTAGACTGATCTAGCGGCACTGAGTGCTGCACGCGCCCACCGGAAGGTTGATTTGTGTGTTGGTTGAGCGCAGAACGTGTTGATATCTCAAATACTTACTACCCTTGTGTTCGAAAATTGCTGGCAAAAATCGACTGCTACGGGTTTGGCACATCCAACAAACCTAATCACGTCCTCGCCGCGGACTCTGATCCTCTCCATCCGAACCTCCTGCGGACGGTTCTGGCCGGCGGCTGTTCCCCACCCTCCGCCCGCCTGCCGCCGCCCACCACTGTCACAGCCTAGCCAACCTCCCTTCAGTTCCCTCTCTGCCTCCGTTTGCTTCCCATCTCCCTGGCCGCCCCCGTTCTTCCGCCTCCCAGTTCGTGCTAAGGTGTGTTTCTCTCACGTTTTTCGGAATATTTTAACGCGTTGCCCAGAATGGTAGTTGGAACAAACTCGTGGCACCCGATGCTTCTCTACGAACCCTCGTAGGACGTTTTATGGCGGTTTTCAATCGCACCTTTCTATCTATCTTGATTCGACAGATGTATTTGGCCATCGTTATTTGTGGTAAGTACCACTCGGACTACGTATAATTGGTATTTTTTCATCAATAAGAAAATTCTTTGCGTTTATTTTGACGCAACTCTGTAAATTATATTAGCCTGCGAACTTTTACTTTGTTAATTATTAGTTCCTTCTTCCTTTTCCGTTGTAAACCCGTTGAATATTATTACAACATTCTTAATGGATGGGTTTTTTAAGTGCACACAATGGGAATTAGATTTATAGGCTGAGCATGCCTTTCTAAATTGTATTCCTAAAACGACAGATCCCGTTCTTGTCTCGTAGTTGGATAGTGGGTTATTACGGGAATCAATTCGTTGATATATTTAATTTAATAAATCTAAATAATTTACTGAATTTGTGGTTAAAGCTAAACCTTTCTTTCCGTGGAGGAATCAAAAGAATAAACTCAGCAATGCTTTTAGTGTAAAACCAACGAGTCTCTAGGTGACGAATCGGAATGTAGATGAATATGAATCATAAACAATTTTCTGATTTTGGCATTGGAACTACTCTGAATACAAATCGATGTATGTATGTCATACCGATTCAATCAATTCAGTTGATACTTCGTTTGACTGTAACAAGGATTCTATTATATTTACGGCATATGCTTATTTCTCAGCGCCCGAAGGCGAGGTTATCAACCAGTAAAGTTTTTTCTGGAACACCCCCAAAACATTGGACTGGACCCAATCTGAAATTACATCTTTACGAATCAACGAAATGTCTATCACTTTGCGAAAAACATCCCCTCCCGGAGGATCGACATAAACAAATTTTTTTCTCAGTCTGACTCCTATATACTCAAGAGCGAAGCTGTGCCAAAAACATCAGCCGACTAGAATCATAATTTAGGGTGAAATAAAAATATGAAGACACATAAATCCTAAAAACACGTTTTTTTCCCCCTACTTTACTGCCACATTTTTCCAAGTTTGATGAAACTCACGAAAATCGCTCTTCTTGAGGTTATCATTGGCATCAGATTCCATTAAATCAACTCCTAACGGCTCCAGAACCAGGGTATCGTTAAAAATGAAAATATTCAACAACAATAACAACAACAACAATGGCATCCATTAAGGTTGAATACATGTTGAGGTAGTTAGTATGAAGCCTCACACTACATGTTTCTATTATTAAATTCGCGTTTTGTTGTAAAACAAATGAAGATTTATTCAACATATCTAAAAATAAGAGTGACTTTCAATGTCATAGTAATGATGATAGCAACTCAAATTAGTCAATAGATCGACTACTATACGGTGTTTTTCAAACCTGTTGTTATTGGACTGTTTTCTGTTAATTGAACCTTGAGAATCCTTGATGGGTTCGCAGAGTGAATATTTTGAAACCATACTGCCCGCAGTGTTGTAAAACATTGCTTTTTTTCACCTATACATTTTTTCCTGCTGGCAATACAACTTCATTACATGAGGACAAGTGAAGCGTAGTAAAGCATTATCAGTGACCATATTAATATGAAATTGGATGGAATATCATGCAGCATAGTTTTATCGAAAATTCTTACACTTTATTGACTAATTATCGATGATTCGGTAATACTTTATGAACAGCTTCATCTCCGTTGGGCTGGGTTTCTTTGTGTACCTTTCAGCATGATTTGGTTCAAATCCACTTGATGGAAACCATGGACACAAACCATGCGTTTCATTTCGTTCATAGCTAAGTATCTATTTATCTCAAACGTTGATGGTTATTGGTAGTAACGATTAGATTGGGGCTCGATTTTTGTTCGCCATTCGCATGGAATTTTTACTTCTGATTGTCGTAGTATCACTCTCAAGTGTTTCACTCGAAACTAGTGATACTGAATCTATTCGCGTGCTTACGAATAACCACGAACGAATTGCCGAAATATTTCTTCGTAATTATGTCTATTCTTTGCGTATTTATGTTTCAATTATTGATCCTCAGTTAGCGTTTTTTTCACCAATTGTCTACTACCTACTTATTACCGATCTGCTCACTTCTTGCTTTCTTTTACTTTCTGACCAGCCGCAAACGAAGCCAGCCTCTGACTTCTTTCCGTATACCTAGTGGTTTCCTTCTCTATGCTTATAAATGTAATCATATATAATCAAAGGCATTATTTGTACCACATTGGCTGACGCTTATTATCTATCTGTCTTGTTTCATACTGCTATACCAATAATATATGTGGGTGATTGTGCTTTGCCCATGACTCAAGTCGTGTAATACATAATGTAGACGACAATATTAGAGGTGACAAATTATGATTATTTTGTGTTTTAATGGGCTGTATTCTTCAGGTACAAAATTCTGAGCTGATGACCTTTTTCGAAACAGAATACTTCTAGTGTGTTGAAGAGCCTTGAGATAACAGTAAAGCTTAGATTTCAAAATATGGAGAAGTCTGTGGACGTGCTCCTGAAAACTATTCTCTCTCTCTCTCTCTCTCTCTCTCTCTCTCTCTCTCTCTCTCTCTCTCTCTCTCTCTCTCTCTCTCTCTCTCTCTCTCTCTCTCTCTCTCTCTCTCCCTCTCTCCCTCTCCCTCTCTCTCCCTCTCATCCTATCTCTCTCTCCTCTCCTGCCCACGACCATTACTCCTGTTTCTTCTTATCACAACAGTTGGTTATCATGGGAGGGAAACGGTCTGAGTTATTTCTTAAGTAATTAAAACTAACTTTGCTTATCTTTTTCATCCACGAGTTTCGTTATTTTCCAACGGCGTTAATATATTTTTCTTGTTCGCAAAAAAAAAAAAAAAAAAAAAAAAAAAAAAAAAAAAAAAAAAAAAAAAAAAAAAAAAAAAAACACTGCTCAACGGTCTTACGATTTGCTCGTTCAATACCAATACCAATTTAGCTAAACATCATGCAACGAAAATATAGTTCTCGCTGATTTGAAAATATCGGTCATTAACACTTGTCTCACTTCCAGCGAGCTTTCGTCGGAAATTATGGGGAATGGGTGAATATATTAAATTATGTTATATCCGTGAATAATACGATTGGTGATAGATGAGGTATCCTAATCCTAACTTTTTCTTTTTAACATCACGAAAAAAATCATCGATATCTGATCCCCCCCCCCCCCCCCTCCCAAGGTGGGAGTAACTTTATCTTTAAGTTATCTCTTCGTTTTATTTTCTTGGGAAGTTGGTTCATCGTGAAATGAACTGACCTTCTACGAAATCGCTTCAACCTTTTGGCTCGAGCCCCAATAAAGTTTCTAATTCTATGGAGGAGTCTAAATACTACAGAGGTTAGAAACTCATTGTAGAAAGTGGTGAGTTCGACAGAATGAAAGTTCGGCTCATTTCTCAAACTCCAACTCAAAATAACCGCCGGATTTCCCAAGCCTCTTTCTTGCAAATGCCTTAAGTGCTTTAAGTGCTATATAATTATGTTTGTTTGTCAAAATATGTGGCAGCGAGAGATTGAGCACTAACGGAAGTGGTTTTGTTTGAATAGTGCCAAGCTGCTAAGCGCGCTAAAAGTAGTTTCCTGTCAAATCGATAATAGGATGTTATATATTATGCGCTGAGTCGGAATGAAGAATACCTCCAGCCTGGGGCTGAAATACGAGTAAGACGCTTGTTTCAATATTTATGTTCTTGAAAGGGTCGGAACCGTGGAAGGACCATCATCGATCAGCCGGAACGAAAATCTCTCCCATCGACTCGAAGGCTGTTAGTTATGAATTGGTGGGACCCGCTTACAATAAAATAGAGACGTTCTCGTTGATTGAGTCTCTTCAGGTCTTTCTTTGATTTCCCATTCAACAGGGATACTTCCAAAATCTGTGGGACACTTTTCAGGGGAAATCGAATCTCCCGTAATCTTCAATGATCAACAAAATTACGTTCTTCTTCAATAGCACCAATAATTTGCGTTTGATGGGAATTCAGAAAGAATAATGATCTAGTACAAGTATGTTTTAACAAGTATTCATCGTCTTGAGATTGCTACCGATAACAAAATATTTGGGATAAGTGTTTTCAGGCATGAAACCTCTAGTCGTCTTCCTAATGACAACCATTTCGGTTAGGAATATCTGGTTAGAAGGATTAAAATCTTGAAGTCTTACTTAGTTAGTTTTACCTGTCCAAAAATATCATATCTCAGAGAAATACTGTCTTTAAGAAAACATAGCGGAAATTATCATTGTTGTGCAGTACTAATTACCTGACCTTCCTCTTTTGGCTTCACACACTAGTAATTAGATTAGTAGAATTCTTGTACAGGATCAAACAGTCTTTCAGACTTTCAGAAATTTCCACTACGATTCGTTTCCGGGGTGAAGTGGGAATTGGACCTGAGATAAACTGTTCATTTAGGGAGAAGTGATTAAACAGTAAATTATTTCTGTTCTAGAACCACAAATTTCAACCATGTATCATGTTTTCTCCACTATGCAAGCGGTTGCAATCATGTTCACAATATCAATTATTGAGAATGATCACCTGTGTGTAAACAATTATTTATATAACCATGCTCATAACTCAGTTTGTTGGACACGCACTTCGCAGTAGTTAACATAATATTGTTGGATAAATCGAGAGCTTTCGAACGAATGGTCAACGAATTTTGTGGGATGAAAAACGACGAAGTACCATTTCCCTAGCAACGACTCGGTTGTAGGCGGAAATCACTGTAACACTATATGTTTCGTGCGCGGAAAAAAATTGACTCGCAAAAAATGCTAGGACCCCAGGGCTAAAACATGATACATGTTAATTTTAAGATGTCATGTGAACGAACCACTCTTGTCTCACATGTGATGAGCATCCCAGAAACTTGTTATCACATTACTTTAATTCTCCCTTGCAAAATGTTTCTTTTTACACAAAGGTCTGTTTTTTTTTTTTTTTTTTAAATTTTATTTTTTATTATTGAGTTTATTGTAGCTTTTGTCACCTACAGATTATCACTGAATCTTAGTCAGGTGTCTTATTTTATCTTGTTAATTTCAATTCGTGGATGCCTTGATCGATGTCGATTTATACCTGTGATACGTATCTACTATTATACTTAGATTTCTGCTCTTGTTATGTTTAAAGGGACGAATAATGTGTATTCATGATTAGTTGAGTTATATAAATTTCTCCAAGTTTCGCTTTTCCATGTTGCAACGCTGTACTTTGATCGGCTATTTTCTCTAATCAACCTACTGAAATACATTAATTGTCATTAATGTGCATAGAACAAGCATAGTGTTTCAAAGCAATATGCAGTGTATGCAAAAGCTTTTACTTGATGGGGAGATGACTTTGTCATATATCATTTTGTTCCTCAACTTTGCTATAAAGCTTAAAATAATGGGGTCCTGGTGCTGTAATGCAGTGATCCCAACTGTAGAGCACGAAGCCCCGAGTTTCAATTATATACATTCTAGGTTTAAACAGGGTATAATAATTCCGGACCAGTATTCTGCGGAGAAGGGCTGTCTAATACAGAAATAATAAACTTTTGTGTAATAATTTGCAGCATTTTTTCTACCAGAGGGTAGCGGCCTAAATCGATGCTCATCGGTGCTGGAATCCAAGTTAGACAGGCTGTTGAGGATGCAGTTACAATGATCAGGGTACCTAGTGTTACTGAAAGATCGTGGTTCGGAGGGAATGTGTTCATTGTAGGGGAGGACACAGCTTTTTTGATTTTGCTGACTGGTATGGTCTGCATCAAAAAGTTTGATCCCCATTCAGACCCCCCAGCCTCCTGCGCCTGAGGAGCTCCTCAACGCAGGGTCGTGGAGGAAAAGTCCATCCCCGGGCGCATAGATTCTTCCTTTAAAGGGAAAAACTGTCAGCCGAAGACAGTTTATACAGGGTATCACCCAAACTCGAGGACCAAACTTCAAGGATCGATTCTACAACTAATTTGCAAACTTTTTTGTCTCCTGACATTTTTTTTTAAACGCTTTAAAATGATACTTTTTTCACTTTTAAGATTTTTTTCGTGTTTTCGACCTTGAGCCATTAAAACGGCCATAACTTCCTCAATTTACTAGATAAACTCAAATATGAGTATACCGTTGGAAAGAGCGTTAAATTTCCTATCAGTTCATTAGGACACAAAACCCTAAGCCTTTCGTATAGGTGAATAAATTGGTCAAAGTCAGAAATTTAAAACTTTTTCGAAAATCACCATTTTTCAGGCTGACTCTTCTTATGTAATAAACAGCCGTATCGTCGGGCACTCAACGGAAAAAACTTGCCCAGAATCTCAGCTTTCCAACGGTGTATACCTTTAATTTTGAATACACTCCATAAAATTACGTTTTAAAGTGAAAAATAGGGATTTCTCGTTAAGGAGAGACTTGTCAGGCTTGGCGGGCTGGCGAGCTATCTTCCATTCTTCCCTCACTCAATCAAAACTCGCTTTGCCTCCAACTCCCAAATACAAATTTGTATCTCAGTCAAATATGAACATAACCAATCAGCAGATACTAGAGACAAATCATATCGGCCTCATAGAAGCCAAAATACTGGGTGTTGATCTTTAACCGGATTGTAATCAATTTTTCCCCTTTCGGAACCAAAATCTTTTGAATGGCTTTGAATTCTAATCTGTGAATCAAAAAGTTACGTGTGATCACCCTATGAGTTTGGCGAAAGAAGGAGAGTATTTTTGAGATTGTAGAAGTTTACCTTTCGATAATCTTCCCTCTGGGCAAAGGTAAGTAGGAACCTAAATCTTTTGATTTCCAACTCGAGTGCTCAATGACTGAACAAGTGCGATAAGAATGAGTTCATGACCTACCTACTACTAAATCTCGGTCGTCAGACAGGACCAAAGGTAAGAAACTCAATGTTTTGGTTTCTAACTCTTAAGTTCACAATAACAGAATGTTGTTGTTGATGAAATGCGTACAGGACGAATCTCACACGATCATCATGAGTTCAAGACCTACTACTATTTTTCGGTCGTCAGATAGGCTCAGTCAGTCTCTAACTAGAGCGAGAATTTCAGTCGAACACATGTGGGGATGGATCATTGGGATTCTCCCAATCCCAGTGCGGTCGACAGTTGAAGAACCAGTCTCCCTTAGCCTTCCAAACACCCGATCTCTATGGTTCTTCTGGACGGGTGACGTCTGTCAGGGAACCGCCTGGCATACTCACGGGCGGCCCCATGACCATTTCCATCACAGAAACCCTACACGAACACCATATCTGCGAGTTCGATAACTGAAAATGACTCCATGTTTATAATTGGAAAGAGACTGACTGAGCCTATCTGACGACCGAAAAATAGTAGTAGGTCTTGAACTCATGATGATCGTGTGAGATTCGTCCTGTACGCATTTCATCAACAACAACATTCTGTTATTGTGAACTTAAGAGTTAGAAACCAAAACATTGAGTTTCTTACCTTTGGTCCTGTCTGACGACCGAGGTTTAGTAGTAGGTAGGTCATGAACTCATTCTTATCGCACTTGTTCAGTCATTGAGCACTCGAGTTGGAAATCAAAAGATTTAGGTTCCTACTTACCTTTGCCCAGAGGGAAGATTATCGAAAGGTAAACTTCTACAATCTCAAAAATACTCTCCTTCTTTCGCCAAACTCATAGGGTGATCACACGTAACTTTTTGATTCACAGATTAGAATTCAAAGCCATTCAAAAGATTTTGGTTCCGAAAGGGGAAAAATTGATTACAATCCGGTTAAAGATCAACACCCAGTATTTTGGCTTCTATGAGGCCGATATGATTTGTCTCTAGTATCTGCTGATTGGTTATGTTCATATTTGACTGAGATACAAATTTGTATTTGGGAGTTGGAGGCAAAGCGAGTTTTGATTGAGTGAGGGAAGAATGGAAGATAGCTCGCCAGCCCGCCAAGCCTGTCAAGTCTCTCCTTAACGAGAAATCCCTATTTTTCACTTTAAAACGTCATTTTATGGAGTGTATTCAAAATTAAAGGTAAAAATGATACCGTTGGAAAGCTGAGATTCTGGGCAAGTTTTTTCCGTTGAGTGCCCGACGATACGGCTGTCTATTACATAAGAAGAGTCAGCCTGAAAAATGGTGATTTTCGAAAAAGTTTTAAATTTCTGACTTTGACCAATTTATTCACCTATACGAAAGGCTTAAAAAGGTTTTGTGTCCTAATGAACTGATAGGAAATTTAACGCTCTTTCCAACGGTATACTCATATTTGAGTTTATCTAGTAAATTGAGGAAGTTATGGCCGTTTTAATGGCTCAAGGTCGAAAACACGAAAAAAATCTTAAAAGTGAAAAAAGTATCATTTTAAAGCGTTTAAAAAAAAATGTCAGGACACAAAAAAGTTTGCAAATTAGTTGTAGAATCGATCCTTGAAGTTTGGTCCTCGAGTTAGGGTGACACCCTGTAGAAGTGCTGACAGCATTTTCAATAAAACGATCTTTCATGGTGAGTATCATAGTAAATAAACACATTTAGATAGAGGTAATATCTGAATGTCTGCCTCACTTGAAATCCGTCTTTTGCTCTGAGAAAAGGCTGTAAGCTTTTTTTCCCCATCTAAAGTATTTTCTAAAGCACTGTTAATAATGACTATAAACAAGCCAATTTGAAGAAGGGGGGGGGGGGAGGGGGGTTCAATGATTCAGGATGGAGTGCAGAAAACGAGAAAAACCAAGCTTTTTAAAAATTCGCTCTTTGGGCTTCTAGGAATCAGATTTATACAGTGCCATCTCCGAAAATTCGTTCTGCTTTGAAGAAGGTTTGTTAGAGCACAAAGTATAAAATAACACAAATCCAACACAAAGTCTTACATTATATTTGAATTATTATTGAACTGTTTTTAAATTTAAATTGAGTTTGATTGATTTTACCATCAAATAATGCTAGAACGTGTGAAATTCAGAGCTCCGACGAAGTTTTCAACTTTGGGTAGTCTCAGATCTCTGGGGTGACGACTTATTTTAGTTTGAAATTTATAACTCAGCTCCTGAATGAGCAAATTCCAAGTTTCAAAACATCTGGTTCAGCATCAAATTTCCTACAATATTGAATGTAAATTGGAGTCTTTTGGTATTTTTTCAGAATTAATGTATACTATTCTTCTACGAAATCCATCACTGATTTCCAAAAGGTGGTCAAACTTCGAAGAGATTTAAAGAAGAAAAATATCGGTTTTTGCGAGAAAAGAATTGCGAACATGGCCTCTCTCACACCTTTCCTTCAATCGAGAAGTTTTGTTTGTTTACATTCTCGCTTGATTTATTTACCAAAACGGAACCAGAATTTTCTGTTTCATTTCTTGAGAAATTCATTGGGAAATTGAAAAATCCTAAGAGTTTTTTTCCCCTAAAGGTGGTAAAGTTTCAAAGATTAAAAGATATTTTAATTTTCCAGTGTCATTTACTTCCGTGCTGCTGGTATGGCCTTTTGATGATATTTTTCGAGACTCAAACGGCACTTTTCTAATCGGAAATATAACACCGATTCTAGAATTATGATCGAAATTCGAAATTGAGTGGTTTTAAATAAAGAAACATGGATTTTGAAGGAAAAATTGCTGTTTGTGGAAAAACCCACTAACAATCAAATCTCGAAGACGGTTTGAGATACGAAATCGCGCTCAATGGCGTTTTACTCCATTTTCAATCTTATTTCTTCAATTGGACTCTTCATACTCCACTAAATCCGCCCTATATAATATCATATTATATTATAGTATTATAATATGAACCATTTACGGTTAGAAAATTGTCAAAAATACTGTCAGTTGCAAAAATGCCCGTTACTTGAAACCAATGTTTCAATATTCAAACTTGAGTGTCCAATTTAATGAATGAACACTCTGAACTGGTAGTAATACCAAACACTGCTCATTTTGTACTAATTAATTCGTCATTTGGAATTGAACTTTGATTGTTATGTCCGTTATCGCTTGAGTCATATCGTCATGCAAAGCGTTCAAAGCCCTGGGAAGGACGGGTAATATTACTTGACTCATCGACGATCGATACAAGTATAGAATTTCTCTTTGATGATTAAGCTACACTACAAAGGTTAGTTATTTATATAATACAAGAATAATTAGCGGTTCTCGGTCTATCGAATGGCATGTTGATATTTGACTGGGGTGATTGGAACTTTTGTGCATAACGTATGCCCTTGAAGGTGGAAGTTAGAATACATTAAATAGTCCCGACGACCCCCAGTGAAGTGAGTGTATGGTCGAAGTGGACAAAATTCTGTTTTGTCTGCTTGCTGTTGGACAAAGATCGGTAATAATGTAATCGGTAACTATGTTTCTATACTTGCAACTGCTTAGAAATATAATTTTTCTTCAATTAAATAATGATAATATTAATAATTAAATTAATAAAAGTTGAAGAAATAAAATAAATAAACCAAGAAAAATGTTTCCGTCATAGTTTTTGATTGTCATATTTTTAGAGAAATAAATTAATCGTCGGTTGAACATCAATGAAAGCGATATAAATTTCAATACTTATAAGGAAGTCGTGGCATTATTCTTTCAGTTTTTACGAGCAAATCTTCTTCATTAATACGCGGTAAAAGTAGTCTATAAATATTGTTTTAGAAAAGTTACAGTTCTAAACGGGTTCAGGTATACGAACAGCAAATGTTTGCGGTATTTGTGATCAGCAAATGAACAACAGAATTTCAGCCACTCCTAACTAATATAAACATATACCCGCAGCTCTATGTTCTGCTGCAAACAATTATATTTGGGTTAGTATCTCGCATTGTAGCAGCTGATTTCACTGAAAATAGTATCCTTAGGTGTCACTCAACAAAAAGAAAAAGAAATATCAGACATTGTTTATATATATATATATATATATATATATATATTCTATACTATATTGTAACTATATAGTGTCTAGAATTATTTATGGGAGCTCGAGCCTCGAAGTTAGAATTTGTCAAGTAACCTTTGCATACGGAGTGGTAAACGGGATACTGATGGAGCAGAAAATAATTATTAAACATCCATCAACAGCTAATGAAACATCCCAACCAGACAAAAAAAATTTTCTTTACAAATGATTTTCGACCGATGTCTCAGCATTGTGCGAAGCGACTCATCTCCGCACCCACCTCTTGAGAAAATCTTCGGCTGTGAATTGTTTCCAATCCTAGTTGTTGTTATGTCTTCAGATATTCACTTCTTATACTTATATCTTCAGTAATTTTCTGATTGATAATCATAGGGAGTGAAGCCAGTATTGATTGGTTCCACTGTAGTTGTAGTTCTGAGGAAGGCTTCCAACTTCAGACGACCTCCTGAAGACGGCGCGCAAGGCCTACCTACCCGCCAAGACTGATCTGTCGTGCGGGTCTGTGCATACCCTGTAGGGGCCTCAAATTGTTCAGCTATAGTGGCGCCAACAATACCTACCTGCTTCTTTCGGTTTATTATTTTCAATACCTAATGAACCTTTCTGATCTACCAAGAAAAAAAGAGTTTAACCCCCCCCCTCAAGATTTGTATGATTACGTTATTCAAAGCTTTTATCCTAAACCATTGTAACAAAACTTGTAAATCTTCTATCAAAAATCACATGTTGCGTTTAACGAGTAAAATAATAAAAAGTCGATATTTCGAATGGTTTTTTAGGGTTATTTTATATATACCGTCCCAAAGAAGCGATGATCGCTGTGCGTTTGCTCTCTACTACCTGGATCGCTGTGCGTTTGCTCTCATTAAGAGCCAGAAAGGGTGCATATAATCTACATCACGTGTGTGGGTCAAAAATGGTATAAATACAGTAAAAATTGCGTTATTAACTCCGACAATTTTATTAGCTGATTCGATTCCCATGTAATTATCTCTTCACGAAATCCAGTATGTTATAACTCTTGTCGCCTATAGATGGACTAGTGAAGCGTAGGAAGGTGAATTATTTTATTTCATTAATTTTCAGTTGGTGCGTACTTAAGTACCTATTATCGGTATAGTTAAATTACAGGGGCGCCTATGAAGTGGAGTTGATTCGTTTGATTGCATTCATTTTTTCTCCATAGGTCCCACATCTATGCCGGCATATTGGTGGTACCCGACCACCATTGCATTGTGTTAGGCTAATCGTAATTCTGATATATTTCTTAATCAACCTACGGTACTGATATTTAAGCTAGAGTTTCTTCGGGGTATCTAGAATACAATTACAACGCATGGATGTGCTCTGGTCTGCTGAGGGAGGGTCTTATGAATCTTATTTCCTTTCTAATCCACCTACTGACCTACACCTACAATTTCTTGATGTGGTCGAAACAAATCCATGTTTGAGCCCGGTTTTTGTGATAATTTAAGACTTGTGTGCGTTTTCCTATTAAGGAAATCTTTATTTTTCCCAATTCAGGTATTAAATTTTTTTGAGATCTTGACTTTGAAGGTTCTCTGAAGAAAACTATGAATTTTGGATATCGGTCTAGTTTTAGCTGACCGTTCCTGAAATTTAAATTCCATTTCACCTGCGAAAATCCAAGTATGAAATTTTCAGGAATCGCCGATGTCATTTGCATGAAATTCAATTTTGAATTTCATTAATAGTGGATCAAAAATAAGGTGTGTGTGCGTGCGGGCGAGAGTGTGTGTGTGTGTGTGTGTGTGTGTGTGTGTGTGTGTGTGTGCGTGTGTGTGCGTGTGTGTGTGTGTGAGCAAGTGTTACAAGAATACATTTACTTTCCCAAGCGCTTCTCCTTTCCGGTTTTAGTTCGTTCTATCCCCTTCTCTTGCAATTATTGTAATTCAATCTATCCACTGTTGTAGAGCAATATGACTTACAACAAATTTCATAGTTCCCTAATTAAGGGTAGCCTTTGCGGTGTGCACATTCCTTATATGAACGTTAATTTCTTGTTACAAATATATGTCAACAGGTTTTTTGTTTTGATGACATTTTAAATTTTTGTGGGCAAGGGTAATTATGTACTTCAAATAATCCAACAATCTCTGGTTTTTATTCTTTTTTTTTTTTGTCCGTTCAATATGTTCAATAAAGATGTTCTTTAGAGTCCCTTAATCACCGATCCGTGTTGTTCGTTAATCACCGTTAAAACAAATGTTCATATGTCGACTTCCTTAGCCTGCTATCATGTGATCATGTGCATATCGTATATTTTAGAAAAAGAAGTTGAATGAATACGAGGAATTGATCGAATACTCTTTAATTCGGATACCTACATATTCATGAAGTGGCTCACGTTCTTCTGGTACTGTGTTATTGCTATTACTTCCAGAAACCTCTCGCTATGAGTAAATCACTGAGAATAAATATACAAGAGTTCCATGCTGAGTACTCATATGCGCATTGATGGTACAAACTATCGGATAAGCCTTGTCATCCTCTCTCAGCTTTCTCAACCTGTTTGAGAGAATATTTTCTGGTGTTTCTTCCTAAGTACACTGAAGACTTAGTTGTTGCCGATAATCTCAGGTTGATTACATCCCATATATGAAATAGATGGTTGGTACTTTTCCCCTTGAAAATTTTAGATGAATAGATCATTTTCAAGTCTCCATCTATGAATAAATCGAAGATGAACCTCGACCAGTCGGAGTTTTACTGAGTAGGCTGGTAAAGCTCGAGGGGATTTAAGAGGTGGAAATACTTGGGCTCAATCCGAGGTTTTGCACCTCTTATATCCGTACAAGGTCCACCTAAATACGACTGTCTCTTTGTTACGCTAGGAATTGGACTTATACAGGGTATATGAGTAGGAAATGAAGGGAACTTGGAGGGAAAATCAATCGATAAGTCCCCTATGATTCCGTCAAACTGTTCGGTACCTACCTTCCCAACGTCTCGGGATCCCAGTCCCTATTAAGGGCTGTGAAGTTGCTAGGTAAACTCCGTCTCTTCTCCCGCAGCAAATGGAATTGTCTTGCAACTCCCCTCTTACCACACCAAGGATTTAGATTCACCGGAGTTGAGTGACGAGGCCAAGAGGGCGCTGAGGTTGAGGGGATGAAGCGCTAGTCTTGCCTACCCGTCACCACCTCCAAACATCATTTATGGATATTACCAGCAACGGCAGGCAAATCAGTTTTCACCCCATTGTTTCCTTCCAGGCTACAAAATTCAACTCGAGATGATCGTGGAAGATAAGTTTCAAGCGATTCATTGTTAGACACGGAAAAATAGCCCGTAATGATTTTCATCCATTGAAGGCGCACTGCGCAACTCATACCCTGTGCGCTGTTATAAATATTATTACCGTACTTCCCTATGGGTGAATGAAAAATTCTTGCATCTGACTACAGTATTCTCCTCATGTAACATCTAATAATTATTTACGATTGCTGTTGGATTTTTATGTAACCTGAAGGGCGTTTAACGTTATTTGAAAGAATTCTTGTGCC
This sequence comes from Adelphocoris suturalis, assembly GCA_030762985.1. NCBI lineage: Eukaryota > Metazoa > Arthropoda > Insecta > Hemiptera > Miridae > Adelphocoris > Adelphocoris suturalis. Next base: position 93,399,481 of record CM061042.1, read on the forward strand.
CAACTTAATAGTTTTAGAAACAAAGAAGGTATAATATTTAACATTTCGAAATTTGAATTCATTTAATGTAGATAATTCCCAAATTCGGTTCTCCCCGAGTTCGGGGTAGTCTGAATATGTAATTACATGGAGTCCTTCCAAACCCACGCCAATACGCTTACAACCCAACCGAATCTCCTGTTTTGTAAAATTTGTGCTACACGAGTGCAGTATCACTATACGCTCTTGGAATTTTATGATCTTGGTATAAATACCAGAAATTTCTCATACATTTCCCTCACTTGGTGTAGTTTTCTGAATGCGTTCAGTGAATTTGGGGCCATAGAGACTTCACAAGTAGATTGTGATAGTGAAGTCTACCGGAGAGGCTAACAAAATAATTTGGTCCACATAGATGGGGATAGATGTCCGCAAGCTATTATGCGCTCGAATTCAAAGCGATATCCCTGTTTCGAAAATCATGTTCATCTCAAACGACTAGCTAAAAATGTTGGACACTTTATCACCTAGTGAATAATGAGCTTCATGAACTACCGATACCTAATGACGGAGCAAGAGAAATTCAAGCAGAAAATGAACTTCAAAGGTCAAAAGAAACACTTCATTATCTAGAAGCTTCATTGGGAGTTTGAGGAATTGATTGTTACCTTTCCATAATACCATTTTAAATTGGTTATTTATCAGTCTACATTAAAGTTCAGCAATTTTCCAACCGTTCTCCATGAGTTCAAAGGGTCCACTTCTCAACTAATTTTCGTAAGGTCAATTTTCAATAGGTACTTTGAGGCCCTACCAAACTGATTTTAATGAGTCCTCGTAAATCAAACACGAACCTCTTTGACCAATCTTTCAACCTTCACCGTAGAATGCTCACCAACCTATTATCAACGGATTTATAATTTCTCTATTTTTTCCATCAAAATGATTATTACTTGGGTTATGATTTGTCATTTCCGATACATTAATATTTCCCGTTGATCTATCTTTGCAAATCCTCAACAGAGGAAAATTGGGATATGAAGAAACTCGGTATTGATTTTGGATTTATTTTAATTTTGAAATCGTCCCGTGTTTTATGTCTCAATGAATCAATGAAACAAGTTTCACAATAATTGAGGAGCTGACATGGAAAAGCAGTTAAGTCCAAAAATCCAAAGAACATTTTTTTTCGTCGAAGTGCAAGTAAATAGTCACGCCAACGGCCTTAGGTCCTCCCGTGCTTGCTAGATCGCACCCTGAATAAATGTGTGACCTTCGCATGGAGAAAAGATTATGTCCAAAAAAATCTGATAAGAGTTCAGAGGGAGTTCCTATGAAATTTGATTTTTGGACTTATCTGCTTTTCCATGTCTGCTCCTCAATTCATGGCGGTGAGTTTGTGTATTCACTGTAGATGGTATTGTGTAGCTTGGTCTGTATTGTCCCATATAATTTCATCGCTTCTGATTCATTGCGAATGCGCAAAATTATATTCTTGAACAGTAAGACTTCTACCGTTGTCATCCAATGTCTTCGAATTCCCACGGGAACTGCTAAATTTAGGAGTGGACAAATTTGTTCGGATTTCATGTCTACTTTGTTATAGGATGTTTTGGTAGAATTTCATGTTCGTATTTGAAGACGAGACCTTCTCGAACAATCAAGTTTGTCCCCCACCCCGGCAACTACTTGGAACCGTTCCCTACAAGAAGAACTGTGAGTTCTTCAATTCCATGTAGGTCAGAATGAAGTGTGTAGTTTAGTGGTCTGGATGCTCGCAAGCTCGCATCTCAAAAATACATAACATCAAGTAGTCAATCCCTTAGTAAAAATGCAGATTAGTTGGATATGTAGATCAGAATGAAGTGTATAATTTGGTGGTCATAAGATCAAATAGTCAATCCCTTAGTAAAAATGCAGATTAGTTGGACATGTAGGTCAGAATGAAGTGTATAGTTTGGTGGTCTGGATGCTCGCAAGCTCGCATCTCAAAAATACATAACATCAAGTAGTCAATCCCTTAGTAAAAATGCAGATTAGTTGGACATGTAGGTCAGAATGAAGTGTGTAGTTTAGTGGTCTGGATGCTCGCAAGCTCGCATCTCAAAAATACATAACATCAAGTAGGTAGTCAATCCCTTAGTAAAAATGCAGATTAGTTGGATATGTAGATCAGAATGAAGTGTATAATTTGGTGGTCATAACACGATCACATAACTGTTTAGAAACGTAAATGTGACTTTTCATTTGTGACTCATGTGCTGCTCCGCGTTGAACGGAATTGAAGAACTGACAGTTCTTCTTGTAGGGAACGGTTCCAAGTAGTTGCCTGGGTGGGGAACAAAATTGATCGTTCGAGAAGGTCTCGTTATTTGAAGTCCGTAACAAATATTTGCTAGTTTTCATCCGGTTTCGATGTAATTCTTTTGGAGTTATTTGTTGTCAACCTGTTGCCTACAAAATTTATAATACTGTTATGAACGTTATGCTTTTATGTCATGTGTTGTGAACATTGTTGTTTTGATGTAACTTATCTAAAAAATATATTCTCTTGCAAGTTTTCCTGAAAAAATCTACTGCATAAACTCAATTCACTTTACATTCTCAATTAATGTGTTAGATGACGGTCTAGGTTATTCCTTCTAAATTTCATTGGTAATAGGTTATAATAAGTAGCTTCTGGGGATTTGAAAAAAAAAAAAAAAAACGCGGCAGGCCGCTCGTACTTTCTCTCTTATGGGAGAAGAGCTTTGAGCGTTGAAAATGTTTCAGTAATTCCAATGTTTTTTATTGTTTTAAATAAAATAACAATTAGAAAACATAAAATAATTATTGACACACAATTACCGAATTTGCTGTAAGCCAGTCTCGACGAATTTGAATTCACAGGTAGGTAATTTCCTGCTATGGTGCGCGTCTACAATTACTTTAACCAAGATTAACTTCTCAACCAAGTGACAACAAAAATTAGCGGCATTGTTTACTATATCCATTTATAACATAAATAAATTTAAAACTACGACATGAATAGAAGAACAAGTACGAAAGTAATGCGAGATAAACCGAGAGCTTTACAACGAGTGGAGAACGATTTTTGTCCGGTGAAAACTAAAGAAGTTTCATTACCCCAGCAATGGCTTGGTTGTACGTAAAAAACAACACCTAACTTGTTTATAGGTTGCGCGACGTTTTTTCTTTGCGTAACAAAATTTCTGTAACAAAATTTCCGGTTGACTCGTCGACTAAGACATTTTCAATGTCAAAATTAAATTCTCCCTAGGGTCAGGTTCGAGATAGTTCTTAAAATGAATTTCATTGATTTCGGATTTGAGGTAATCTCCGCGCATGTATCAGTACTGAAAATTATTTTAGATTTAAGATTACTGGCATTCTTATCCTAGCCATGTATTCTGTATTTTAGGCAGCTATTATAATTCAGAGAACTGGGAACTGATTGGGTAAGTAATGTTTTGGAGCAAGAGGTAGGTCCGCGGGTTTTTCCCCAGGGCGCAACCTCCTAATATTGAACATTAATTTATTCAAAACAGAAAATAATTAAATAAAAATAAAACTATTATTGATAATTTCATATTTTTTTCAATTACACTCTACAATGTATGAACTATCTAGCTTTGTCACTCCGCTCTTTCATCCAAACACTCCTTAGGCTATAGGATATGTTAGCGGAGTTTCCTGCCATGTATTCGCTCCCTTTGTTTAAAGTTTCATCCATGCAAATCAAATAGGAAAAACATTGGCTTAGTCCACTCAACTGAGTGCTGAACCTCAGCTTGTACTTGTTACCGAGAAGTCCTGAAGTGCCCTTAGTTCAATTTCCGACAGATCAAATGATAAAGAAATTCGCTTTAGAGCTAACTTGGTATGCCTGTCCAGGTATGACTGTAAGGTAGCCTTGTAGTTAGTTCTAGACTTTCGAGGGGTATAGATTTTCTTGTATGGATTCATTCGTCTGCGGTGAGGGATGTAAGCATATGAATTATGAGTATCACGAATATTCAGTGAAACATTACAATTTTTTTATTAATTCAATTAATCCATTTTACAAAAAGTACTGATGCTCCATTTCATGTTCTTGCAGTGAGGAGTTTTCAACGTGCATTTTGTTACATGGCCTATCTGTTTACAAAATCTCTTTGCCCCTTCCTAGGAAAATCGTTTGGTAGCGTTAAAATTATCACCTTCAAGATGGCCACCTTCTTGTTTACGTGCAAGAAGTTTTACACCATCCGCACTCTTCCACGACGAGTTTTCAAGATTTATCAATATTTCGTGCTCCGGTTACGTAAAAGTACCTTTCCCGCCTGGGCTGGATCTCCCTGTCCAGTAAGAAGTCACCGGTGCTCGAAATTATAGAAATCATTCAATGAAAACTACGTATTGTAGGAAAGTGGAGTTTGAGTTAAACCTCTTAAGATGCTATCTTCTTTCAATTAAACTTGTAAAAGTGAACTTTTCAATCTCAAGGGTAAGGAAAGTTTTCTAACTGGTTGGTTGAAAATATATTGGTAAATAATGCATGCGATACAGGGAAGTCCATTCTAATGGATTCTATATAAATTTGATGAGAGTTAAAATAAGAGAAAAAACGAAAATATGATGGCTTCTAAGACTTACCCCGCCCCACCGACTCAGCAAAATCCTATAATAAAACTTCCAGTATGAAGTTCGAAAAACCTGACACAGTTTCCAAAAGTTAAAAAAATATGAAGAGAATATTTAATACTTTTAACACCTCCATTCACCCTATTCCATAATTAAATTCGGAACTCCTGATATACCTTCCAAAACTAGACCGAATTCTTAGTTTAAAAAAAAAAAAAAAAAAAAAAAAAAAAAAAAAAAAAAAAAAAAAAAAAAAATCACGAAAATCTGACGATATTAACAACATGATTCATTACTATTAATTACCCCCTTCATTCACCCCTTTTCTAATGAGTTTTGAAATTCCTGATATACGATCTAAAACTAGACCGTATTCATAGTTGAACAAATAAAGAATCACGAAGATCGGATGAGAATTGTTAAAACACCATGATTTATCAGTATTAACCCTTCCCATGATGAAATTTAAAACTCCTGACATACTTTCCAAAACTATATCGAATTGGTTCTTAATCGAACAATATAAGAATCACGAAAATCGCTTGAGAATTATTACTGGCACAGGACTTCATACCATCTAGCTATTGTTCGTAGAGCTCGGGGGCGAAGGACATATCATCACTCATCGCCTCTTGAACAAAAGTAACCAATTATGGCTTCCACGTTAAGGTTGCGGGTTCGAGTAGTAGGAGAGGAGAAAGCGTAGAGTGGCACTGGGGTTTTCGCTATATTACACAAAGTTTATGCATCAAAAGACATTTTGTTGCGATGTTCCATGGCACACAAAGGTGGTGGTAAGGCCACTGTGACAACTGACAGCGGCGCACTCGGGTAGCAGTGGGTAGCCAAAAAGGGTTCACTAATACTCTCCGAGGTAGCGAGTGTGCTATATAAATATAGCATACTTATTAAATACATCGGTTTTTAAAAGTAATCTAAGCGATAAATACATCTTGTACTGCTACGGGATGTTTACATAGGCTCCACACCATCTCTATCTATTGTTCACCATTCATGGTTTTAAGAATGGTATGAATTTATGTTCCTTGAGTGGAAACCGGGAAGAGGGAATTATTTGAGCAAAATCAGGGAACTGGGGACTGGAACTGGAAAATGGTCTTATCGTTTTCGTGCCGGTGATGAAATTTCTCCATTTTCACTCTACCTCAGGTGATGAAATGTCTCCTTTCTCTATCGGGTTAATAAGGTTATTATTCGGTTATTTGTTCTCATGCTTGGGTTGTCCCCCACTCCCCTGGATCAGTTCCAGTAGGTGTTTCTCCTGTTAACGAAGCCTTACCTATAAGACGTAGCTTCAGAGGGACGTCCTAAAATCTTCTTTAGTTGTGTTTAAGTTGAATTCTGCAGCATCAAAAAAGTCGTTGCTGATCAGCATAAAATAATGTTTACTGCACCTTTTTTTTACAAATCCGTATTTCCTTAAACAGCAGATCAGAATCAAGTCATAAGAAACTCGCGCATTTGTATGTTATATGTTTTTATAATGAGTAGATGTATGATGGAATATGATATAAACGATATGTAAATCTCCATTACGCACATTGTACGATTAATACAAGTTATGGATATGAAAAAGCTATAATATGCCACACCCAACTTGCGTTCAATGTTAGTATAATAATCCAAAATTAATTCACGTACACAGCTCCCTCAACTCCACGCTAAATTTATACCTACATATTTGGATCAATCTGGTAAAAGTTATATGTTGTGCCGAGATCACTGACCGTTGTTCACAAGTTGTTGTGAGCTACCGTAGTCGAAACAAATGAATTTATTGTTTAGCTTGTAGAAGCAGTTTCTGTTTACCTTTGAAACCGAGCCAAATTAATTGAAGGCGGTTCGTGGAAGTCAGTGGAGGGAAACAACTGTAGTCAGGTTGATTCTATAGTTAGGTTGCCTCGTTTTAACTTCCCCGACAGTATTATCAGGATTATCGTCCGGGATATGATATGAAACACTAATACGGCTATAATCTCAGGCTTGTAATGGTATCACTTAGGATAATGAGCGTTAACTATACAAATTAGTAAGTATTCAGTCATGCTCTCAACTGCCTAGAGAGTTTTTTAATTTACGTATTATGGCGTATATATACCCCAAGAAATGTATCAGCTCAGCGATGTTTTATTTCAATTTGTTTTCTTCCTTTGCTGGGTGAAAAATTAAAGTTATTAAAAATTTTTGTGCCATGCTTACGGGTAAATTATGGAACGGATGCTGAATAGCGTTTCGAAATCATTTAGTTGCATTTATTTCACAATCCTGAACCATCTGTTTCTCAATCAGGCTAGAAATTTAAACTTCAGGATTTTTGTATTGGCTTCGATGTGTTTGAACATTAAATTTTCACAAAATTACAGTCCATAAACCTTGTTTCTCTGTTCTGTGAACGTGGAACTAACAAACTGAATGTTCTTAGTTTCAACAATAAGCCTTTTCAATCGCCAAAGGAAAAGTAATAAATTATTCATATTTGTGTATTTTCAGTGGTATGACCAAACATAAATTAGCGAAAGTAGTTGTAAATAAATACTTAAAAAAAAGGAAAAGCCGATTACCTTCCACCCTGTCGTCAATAATCCTTTGAGTATTCATATTATTTTTGTTCGAACTTCCTATTCCATTTTCATTCATGAAACTCCATTTTTAGCTGCTATTGAAATTTGCTCATCGTCAAATTCGAAATTACGAGATTAAACTATTTTGTAGTTCCCTAACAGACCTCGAAAAGCCAAGGCAATTTTTTCTATTTGAAAATGTTACCCTGGAATCTGAAAACGTTATCATTTTTCACAAGTTCATATTCTATTATGAATGCATGACTGCATCAGGCGCATTTTATTTATACCATTATTACACATTAGTTAGGTATATTTCGTACAGGCATTTCAGTTTTAGGGTAGGTAATTTTACACCAAATAGCTAACACTGCCCACAAACGTTCCAGCTATGGAGCAAACGAATCTAACGCAAAGTTTTACAAATTATTGAATCAGATTTATGTTAATTATTGTGTCTCGCGCGACGTCACTTTCTTCGCTCATCAGGCTGAACATAGAGTTCACATATATTTACGAGTACCTACATATATATACTTGTAAACGCCCACCGCTTATCTGGTGACACAGGGTTTTGCCCTGGCATCAATCCAAGACTCTAGTTCGATGATTCATAGTGTATTTAGATTCACCAATATCGATTATGATATTTTGTCTTCCATCGATGAGCTGAACTCTTACTATCGCTAAATTAAGCCCAGTATCCAAAGCAAAGTTAAGATGAACATCAGTTAGTACAGTAGCATAATAATTGCATTCAACGAAGCAGTTTAATCCCTGTATGTAGTTCATATAAGCTGAAGTAGGTATGCACATAAAATTGTATAGTTTTTAAATCGTCCTTGCACAGATTTTAAAATTTGTAATCTAGATTTAGTACCTAGTTAAATGATTAAAAAATAAAAGAAGTTTTTGCTGATGTACCTACGAATATAAGAATAAAAAGTAGGTTCATAGATTATTTCTAATGCAACAGTTCAATGCTGGGAATGCTGGTTTAAATCACTTGGGATCTTACAGTATGGTTTCGGTAGGTATGTCACAAATCGGAATGATCCAGTACTATGATTCCGGAAACATAATTTTAAAAAGTGAAACAATTCGTTTGGTAAAAGAGAAATGCTTCGGTTCATAGTGGCTGTTATTTATAGATCGCCTTTAGAATACAGAGTACAGTCCACAAAATGCTTTTATGAAGATCAGTTCTCATTTACGGTTTTCTGTGGTTTAATATAAAGTCACCATGTTGCAAAGCTATATCCGGTTTTATTCCCGTTGAAGGCATATGGCCAACGGAGCCAGCATAAAAATTTCATTAAGCTGTACCCTTGGCTCACGTCTCTCCCCATATTAAAGGATGCTGTTGTTGTTTAATGAAGTCTTTTAAGGTCAACTGTAAATGCTCCTGGTCGGGAATGTCGATAGGGTTGTGGTAGGTACGTACCTACCAGTCTGTGACTAGTATGGTGGTGAGTTTGTTGAATGAAACAAACCTCTAGGTTGTTTTTAGATGGAATGTTTGAACTCGTATCTTCTCATGAATGTGGAGTTGGTAGTTTTAGTTTCAGCTCAAAGGTTTTGCGAGAGAATAAAACATCCCAGCCTTGCACTAGAGCTGGTCAACATTTCCACTTGTATAATGTATTCAAATACAGTTGCATTTACTGATTCTAATACAATATTCTGTAATGTATTTTTGATTAGAATAAGGTAAACATAAAACGGTTGGGGGTAATCATTCGTGTTTATACCGTGTATGATTCAGTTTGCTCCCAATGTCTCCTGTCTGATTGCTTTCTTATCAACTTTTTTGATTCCGCAAAAGACAAGTTATGTATTATGTGCTTCATATAATGTATAAACATATATTATATTATAATAACACGTATTTATTGTGGATTTTTTTGTTTGTTTAGTAGCTTAGTAGGTAGGCGCGTGTCATATACGTATAGGGCAGATATCCAAATATGGAACGACATAAAAGTAACAGGGAAAAAACCAAAATAAAATATTATGACCTCTCTAACTTCTCTCACACCTTTCTATTTCAATATGGTTTGTGTATATGCTGCTTTCGGAGGAAGAGGGGTGGTCATGCGGGCAGCCCCTTCAAAAAGGGGTATCCCCACTCATTTTAATTTTTGTTCAATTTCAATTGTGTCATTGTTCCTAACCACTCTCTAGTGAGAGGGCTGTGACAGTTAAAACAACAAGGAATCATGACTAGCATTTCTAAGGGTCATGTTCCTGTTGAGAAATAGTTGTAGAATCGATTAATTGAGTTTTCACAGTCGAGTTGAATTATACATTTAAGCTATAAAACATTTGGGATTGACGATGTTTGATTCTGTCGTTCCTCTAGCTACTTTACATAATTAATATTTTCTTATTTTTGTTTCAGGTACGTGTAATAAACTTTTTGGTTCATCGTCTATGAACGTGACTGACGCGAGTCACGTAAGTATTTTTTATGTGTAAGTTTTGTAGTTGAGAAGCAGGTTTTTTACTTTTCATAAGAATTATAGAGTACTTAGATGATCATTTACAGCACGTGGCCTTTGGTGAATATAAGTTAATTATTGAGAATATTTCTTTACTTTAATTCATTGTTTGCGCTTCCATCGTTTAAGAGTACATCCTTCTTACATTCAGTGATTTTTGATTTTGCTGATGGAAATACAATTCACCCTTGTACCTGGAAACTCATCTTTGAATTGCTTTTTTTTTGGTATCTCATTGATACACTTTCTCACTTATTTCATGATAAAAAATATTCATTGGTAAGTATTTGTTCTAAATGGGGTTACAACTTATGACACCACAAACCGAAGAGGCATGTAACTTCTAGAACAGAATTGGATTAGCTGGACCAGTGAACATATATTCATCAAGAATTACAAAAATGAAGATGGAGTGTTCGGTTTGAGGACGGCAGTGTGTTACGCGAGTGGTAACACGCTTCATACTGCGGCGGCCAACGACCACTTGCGTGCGTCTTCGAGCCTGGTGTTTTTAGGTTGATAAACAACGAGCGATCGCATCACGGAAACAAATCAGCTAAAATGGATTACCTCCCATTTGGATCAGTTTTCGTCCCTGCGGGCGGTCTATTTGTCATCCTTTATTCGAAAGCGAAACTTGTGCCATTAAAACTTCGGGAAAAGATGAATATGACGCCTTTGTGTTCCCGTATTTTAAGCCCTAACTTGATTTAACATTCATTCTGTACGATTTACAAGTTAGAAGGGTGTGAGCTAGGCATTCATCATAGGCAGTACCAACTCATGCGTTTTCATATTAAGCGCTCTCCTTTGACGATCTATAGGCCATCCTTATCATCGACTTAAGTCCATTAGTAGAACAATTTAATAAATGTAATTCGTAATGGACGAACGAAGTTGGTCTCTACTTTGACCCGGCTGGCATTTGTAGGCGTGGGTGTGTGTTCCGCGCTACTAGCCGCAACTTCGGAGCTATCAGCTTGGAATTTGGTTGCTTAGACTCTTTAGAAATACGTCATTAGCTGTATAGTTTTTGGAGACGATGCGACGACAGGAGCTTGTCGTAGGTGACGACGATCGTCGTCAAATCAACCGAAAATAGAGTTTGGTATCGTTTTCAGTAAGTAGTTATCGCCACACAGAATCGACTGAAAACACTATAAAAACCATTGATGACAATATGTTGTTGTCGTTCACCAGCGTCAGTCATTTTCAAATAATCATAAATCAAGGTTGGTAGAGAAAATGTGTACATAACCTCAAACTTCGTGAGGCACCTGGTCAGCGGACCTTTATTATTTAATAATTCCATTCATTACTACTCTAAATTCATTATTTTAATACTTCCGATACATGTTGTCTCCGTCTAGTTTTTTGAATCCATGCCCATATGAAAATCCTAAGCTTGCAAAATCAACTTGGGTCGAAATTGACTCATTAATTTAATTTCTCAGTCGTGTAGAACATCTATATCAATAAAATCGTTGGTATGTCTGTCTGTACGTTGATTAGAATAATGAAGTTTTGTGTTCCTTTTCCGTTTCATGCTATTTTTAGACGATTGTTACCATTTTCTAAATTTTTCTCCACCACCACCGATCTTGCATACCTAGTTGTGCAGCGTTTCATGGATAGCTGCGTCAATGTAGGATGAACGTTGCAATTAATATCCAATGCTCCACGGTACATTGGAAATTCCATTCCCCGAAGGAACGTCGACAATTTCAAAGTTAGCGACGTAATAACCTCCTCGGGCTCTCCATGGCCCTCCTTCCACCAGCGTGCAACTTGATTTGACTCCTTCTCCAAGTTAACGAAATCGAGGAGATGCTTTGATGCTCTTATCCTGCTTATGCACTGTTCTCTAATTACTAATAAAAATCAATTTAAAATTTTCAAACCCGGCCATTAGAGTTTTTGGGAGGGGGGGGGGGGAAATGGAGTAATCTTGGACATCACTAAATAAACTGGAGCTGTTTAGTGAGAAATATTAGAATTACTCTTACTTGAATCGCAGACTAGGTACTTCAAGTTTTCCAATCTTACCCATAGTGGGTGTATTGGGAGGGGGGGTATCATGGACATCACTTAACAAACTGGGGACCTGATTGTTAAAATATGTTTGAATTACACTAACTAAAATCACAGGCTACTTGCAAGTTTTCAAGACGGACTCAAAGGGTGTGTTTTCTTAGAGGAGTGAGGTAGGGGGGAGGGGTGAAATAAGGTATCTTGAACATCGCTGAATAAGCTGAGGACCTGATTGATTAAATATGTGATCCATAGGAATGTCCCAAAATCAAACGGTTGGGGGGGTCCTATATTAATGTTAACCTGTGCAACGCACGGGTGAACCAGCTAGTGTATCATATATAAATTGGGGTTTGAATACATCCTCTCAATCGATATTAAGGTAGACCTTGAATTATGACTTCCAGCTGAAAGCAATTAAGTAAATAGGTGTGGGCTATTTGTTAGATGTATAATCCATAGATTAATCCCCAGTAAGCCTCAAGGTGTGAGAGGGTTATGTTATCTAAAGCTGGGAGATGGGTTAGTGGGTCCGGAGTTTCCTAAAGTGGATTAGATCGTAGAGGAAGATAGTTATTATACTCGTAGTTACAAGACCCCTCGTGTACATTACTTAGCCGCCGGTCAGCAAATGTGAAGGTTAGTGGTGGCCTATATCAAACGTGTACACATCTGACGTCAAATCTTGTCTACTAAAGTTACCGTCGCCCAAATTAACTGCCGCGTGCTGCTCCTCCAGGGAATTATGTTAAGCACTTGTGTTACGGCCGAGCAACTTAAATCAATAACGTAGTAAATTATCACCCAACTTGTAATAACATATTCATGTAAATCACGGGTCAATCGAGATTGATCAATTTGCATTCTCTTCCTCAACAACTGAATGAAATTAAGGTGCGTCCGGAAACTACACTTACATTTACAGGAATGCAATGCATGAAAGGACTTTGTCTCCGAATCTATGCAAATTCTACAAAAACATGTGGAATTTTAGAGAATTATACTCCCATATTATTGATCCTTCATGAATATTGAAGAATATTTTGATAGTTGGAGTGATCTGCCATAATTTCGTAAAATGCAAATTAGCCAAATAATATGCTTCTTTGTTTGGAGTATTAATATATATATATATATATATATATATATATATATACATATATATATATATATATATAATATTGAATATTTTCAAGTCTATGTAACATCGTTAGTTAATAAAATAGTAAATAAAATTACTGCATAATATTGTGTGTCAATCAAGTACACCTCGAGATGTAGATAAGGTGGAAAGTCCATCGCCCATTTTCCCGAAAATATTTTGGGGGGAAAACTACCACTCCTGGATCGATATTCCTTCATTGATCTAGGAGATTGAAGATGGGTCAAAATTAGCCTTTCAAACATTTAGCGTTTAATCAACAAACAACTTTATTGACCAAAGTGTTGGAAATTTGAATTTCACGTGTATTCGAAATTCAATAAAAACGTTATCATAGAATTCAACTTGAAATCAGCGTCGTGAAATGTCGTGTGTTCCTTCTACTTTTGGCAAACACTTTCTATCGCACCTATTTGTCCTATTCTGGAACTGGAGTGTAAAATTCATTGAGGGTATATGCTCAACGTATTGCGTGAAATTCGAATTATTTGTAAAATGAGGTTCCTGTTTAAATTAACAAAATTGGTGCCTGTCAGCCCATCTTCAGTACTCTACATCCATGCAGAATATCTTTCTAGGAAAGTGGAACGGGGTTAGGTATTTTAATATTTCTATGAAAGTGCCAGGATGCGGGGAATAATTGGATCCCAGAAAATATCAAACCCATACAGGAATCCAAAGTTGTTCAGAGCGGTCTAAAACGTACCTGAAATGCAAGTGGAAATTGAGACTTTTGAGAAAAATAAAATTTTCACTTCCCGAAAGTAAAAGTTTCAGTCATGCAGCAATTTAAATTACCTACCGTACTGTATTATGTTAAATTTTATTGAAATTCGAGCAGTTTGGTTAAAAATAAATTGTTAAAAACCAATTTCATGGCTAAAATTCAAACTAAATAAAATTTGGCTATTCAAACCCCTAGTCGACCACGCTGCAATGATGGAACAGCGTTTCAACCGCTGTGTTGAGCTGATTGTTGGGATGGAACAGCGGTTGACGTTACTGCGCATGAGTCGGTCGACCACGGTCGACCGCGGTTAGGTGGAGGGAACAAAGCTATAATTAAACTGAATAACAAACCTACACTTGCATAATACCTATTTAACTCGAGCTGACCCACCCACTGAAAAACAGTCATGCAACATGGTCGTATGAGCGAATTTTTGTAGATTACAGTATTATATTAAGTTAAATTGTTTTGAAATTTGGTCACTTAGGTATAGAGCAAAAAATTGTTAACCACCTACCATATAGCAAATAAACTCGAGCTAAATAAAATTCTACAATTCAAAACAGTCATTTGATATTTAGCAATTTTTTGGATTTTTAATAGATTTTTCAGTAAATATCAAAGAAATCCACGTACATTTTTCTGCGCGTTTTTTGCATAAATTTAATACCTATATCATACAATATATACATACGAGAAAGCTTCGAACTCTAGGATTCGTTTCAGAATGCCTCAAAACGGATTTCAATGAAGAAAATTTTCGAAAGTTATAATTTTAAATTTCCTGAGTCATTGAAATAGCTTCATTTTCGACGAAAATTCCCTAAAATACTGAATGCCCTAAAAGCATAGGCCCAGCCATAAAACATATTCATGTTAAATTGATTATATAAAATATATCACTACCTAAGCTTGAGAAGCCCTTCTTCAGGTACAAAACTTCTATTAAACGCAGTTGAATGGAAAAATGCAGTACAATTCTATCAGCTGAGCTACGAGCTTACAAGGCAACATTCGCTATGTACCACCAGTTATGATTTGCTCCCATGTTGTTTTTTTCCCCCTGCCAAAGTTCTGAATGGAATGACGTACAGCAATCATAAGTGTTACCTTGAAAAAGTGTTGGCCAACGAACTTATCCTTCCATCTGGAAATCATGATTTTTTGGCACAAGAACGGAATTTGTACCTCAATCCTAAGGAGAGTTGTCGTCTGGAAGGAATATATATATATATATATATATATATATATATATATATATATATATATATATATATTCCCCTCTTCAATGACATCCATTTTGAGAAATTCTGAAACGAATCCTCGAGTTCAACGCTGTTTCATATATATATATATATATATATATATATATATATATATATATAGAACATTAAATAATTTGTGCACAAAATTATGTCATGAATATACTTAAATTTTATTAATATTTGCGGAAAATCCATGAAAACTGCAAAAAGATCTAGAAATCCAAAATCTTTTTAACACAGAATGTGTTTTAGCCATGGACTAACTAGCCGAAAATGGAACGCGGGATGGGAACGAAATGTGTGACGGATGATTTTCACGTACAACCGAGCCGTTGGTAGGGAAATGGAATCGCACAGAAATCGTTCACCATTCGTTGGAAAGCTCTTGATTTATCACGAATTTATTTCGTATTTTTTTTTCGTAGTTTCATACTATAACTATATAAATTGATGTTATAAATGAATAGTAAACAATGACGCTTGTTTGGTTGTCACTTGGTTGCGCGACAACGCAATTTTCGTAGTTTCATACTATAACTATATAAATTGATGTTATAAATGAATAGTAAACAATGACGCTTGTTTGGTTGTCACTTGGTTGCGCGACAACGCAAACACATTCTGTGTTTCAATAATTTCGTCCGAAGTATGTAAATAGAGGTAACCGGGGGTCCAGGGGGCTTGCCCCCTTGCGAGGCGCGGAGCGCCGAGTTTGAATAGCCAAATTTTATTTAGTTTGAATTTTAGCCATGAAATTGGTTTTTATGGATTTTCCGCAAATATTAATAAAATTTAAGTATATTCATGACATAATTTTGTGCACAAATCATTTAATGTTCATATTTATATATATATATATATATATATATATATATATATATATATATATATGAAACAGCGTTGAACTCGAGGATTCGTTTCAGAATTTCTCAAAATGGATGTCATTGAAGAGGGGAATATATATATATATATATATATATATATATATATATATATATATATATATATATATATATATTCCTTCCAGACGACAACTCTCCTTAGGATTGAGGTACAAATTCCGTTCTTGTGCCAAAAAATCATGATTTCCAGATGGAAGGATAAGTTCGTTGGCCAACACTTTTTCAAGGTAACACTTATGATTGCTGTACGTCATTCCATTCAGAACTTTGGCAGGGGAAAAAAAACAACATGGGAGCAAATCATAACTGGTGGTACATAGCGAATGTTGCCTTGTAGCTCGTAGCTCAGCTGATAGAATTCTACTGCATTTTTCCATTCAACTGCGTTTAATAGAAGTTTTGTACCTGAAGAAGGGCTTCTCAAGCTTAGGTAGTGATATATTTTATATAATCAATTTAACATGAATATGTTTTATGGCTGGGCCCATGCTTTTAGGGCATTCAGTATTTTAGGGAATTTTCGTCGAAAATGAAGCTATTTCAATGACTCAGGAAATTTAAAATTATAACTTTCGAAAATTTTCTTCATTGAAATCCGTTTTGAGGCATTCTGAAACGAATCCTAGAGTTCGAAGCTTTCTCGTATGTATATATTGTATGATATAGGTATTAAATTTATGCAAAAAACGCGCAGAAAAATGTACGTGGATTTCTTTGATATTTACTGAAAAATCTATTAAAAATCCAAAAAATTGCTAAATATCAAATGACTGTTTTGAATTGTAGAATTTTATTTAGCTCGAGTTTATTTGCTATATGGTAGGTGGTTAACAATTTTTTGCTCTATAAGTGACCAAATTTCAAAACAATTTAACTTAATATAATACTGTAATCTACAAAAATTCGCTCATACGACCATGTTGCATGACTGTTTTTCAGTGGGTGGGTCAGCTCGAGTTAAATAGGTATTATGCAAGTGTAGGTTTGTTATTCAGTTTAATTATAGCTTTGTTCCCTCCACCTAACCGCGGTCGACCGTGGTCGACCGACTCATGCGCAGTAACGTCAACCGCTGTTCCATCCCAACAATCAGCTCAACACAGCGGTTGAAACGCTGTTCCATCATTGCAGCGTGGTCGACTACGGGTCGACCGCGGTCGAACCAAAACCGACCGCCCGATGGAGTGCGGTTCATTCCGGTTGTTATAGGAAACCTCACGCAATTGAAACCTACTCATAACCTTCCTCATTTGAAATTCGAGCTCGGTGGGTGGACACCTCAACCTACTTGTGGAAAATGGCTTCAAGATTGAAAAATAAAGATTTATTTGAATCCCAAACAGTAGGTATTGATTTATATTTTTCCCTGGTTTCTTCCCAAAATAATTATTTCATATGTTTTTCTTCTAAGATAAAACACTTGCGAATTTACCGTCAATGCGTGTAGGTCTATTCTGGGAAATTCTTTATTCTCAATTTTATTCTGAGAAATTCATTTCTCTATTCTCTATTCATTCTCTTTATTCTCTATTTTATTCTGAGAAATTTATTTCTCTATTCATTTCCTTATTCTCTATTCTCTATTTTATTCTGATAAATTCATTTAGGTAAGAGTCTGCTTCATTGTTTCAGTTCTATTCGTTAATTTTCTTGCTTTTGTTCGTGGAACGTTTTGTTTTCCTATCACTTTTCTTCGGACAGTTCCTGATTCCGCCACTGTACTCTTCATTCCCATCATAGTGAGTGTAGTGGATTTATATATGTTTGACTAGGGCTAGGTACCCCTAGAGGAATGCCTTTAGACAAATCCTGAGTCGGGAGAATTTCATGAGTCTGGTGATTCGGGTTTGTTCCTTGATGGGGAACTTGTTGAAGGTGCTGAAAAGTACCTTCAGATTGGTGTTATCCCTGTTTCCAAAGGGGTGATATTTGTCGGACTCATAGGCACATGTTTCGCCATGTAGAGTGGCGATGTGCCTTTCTTCTTGTTCTTTTTGAATATCTCTTGCGTGGGAGAGATATGTTTCATCCGTCGAGGGACCTCTTTGTGTCCACTGGTAGTGGAAGTCTGTGGGTCTTGAAGAGTACCTTTTTGTTCATTAAAAGTGGAAGACTGGAAGTTCTGAAAAGAACTGTTGTCTTGTGACTACCCGGTCGCAAAGGACGGGTATGTTCCCTCGAGCTGGTAAGCCATGCGAGGAGCCCCAGTTGTAGGGGTCTGAAACTCTGAACTACGTCTATTCCGTTGTTGAAAGGCCGGAATACGTGAGTTTCTGATTGTGTTGGAACCCTCTGTGTTTCAAGAGGGGTTGTCCGGGCGTAATTCGCAGGGAGATCGGCGTGTGAAACGCCGGTGATTGTCGCGGAGGGGAAGCCTGAGCTCCCCGGGCCCGCGTAGGCAGCGCCACTATTTATTGTAAGTACATCAATGTACAGTTTTACGTACATGAATATAATAAGGTATATATAAATCAGTCCTCTGTCGATCTTTGTCTTTTTGGCAGAGCTGGCTCGTCATCCTCTTTGCCGTCTGTGACATCTGCTTCTTCGAATGGAGTGAACGTGGTGGGCTGATCGTAGTTCAGTTCTTCGTCAGTGTCGTAGTCTGTGTCCTCTTCATTGAAGTCGGGCTGTGGGGAGTTATCACACGTAGTCCTACAACAGTTTTTGCACACAGCTGAACAAATGAGTCCTGCTTTTTTGCAAATGGAGCCTCCTGTAGTGCACCCACTAGCCCACTTGCACCTGATGATGTCAGGAGATGGTCTGGAGCAGCTTTTAATGTTGTTGTTTTGGGAAAGTGAAAAGATTGATATGACATTTCTGTTAACGTCACAAGCGTGGATTATACTAAGAGCAGTAATATCAAATAAAGGTGTGGTACCGTGAACAATGAACGTGAGCACTAGTAATACCAACCTTGTTTGGTTAAGCACCCGCCCTAGGCAGATGGTATTTTTAGGTGTTTTCCTGCACATCCGAGCCATGTTTGAACTTGTGGGTATGCCCTGTAGAGTGGTACTCCGCAGAATCTTGAGTGGGTGGCAGTCTGGCTAATTGAAACGTTGGTTTAACCACTACAGTTTGGAATGAGCGGTACCGCAAGCCATCCAAATCATCAACCTCCACATTCCCTCCATACATCTTCCCCAAGAACTGCTCTCCAGCATCAGAGATTTGGTTTGGCGTTGCTTCTGAGTCCTTAAAAATGCTGACTATGTCTGACAGCACGGCTTTCTTCTTCCCAATTCCAAAGGGAGCTGATGTTGAGCCCCTCCCACTATTTGCATGCAGGAAGAGAATGTGCCTAAAAATACCATCTGCGTGGGTAACACCAAACGAGATTGGTATTACTAGTGCTCACGTTCATTGTTCACGGTACCACACCTTTATTAGATATTACTGCTCTTAGTATAATTCACGCTTGTGTCGTTAACAGAAATGTCATATCAATATTTTCATTTTCATTTGTGAATCCCAAAACAACAACATTAAAAGCTGCTCCAGACTATCTCCTTTACATCATCAGGTGCAAAGTGCGCTGGTGGGTGCACCACAGGAGGCTGCATTTGCAAAAAAGCAGGACTCCTCTGTTCAGCTGAGTGCTAAAACTGTTGTAGGACTACGTTTGAAAACTCCCCATAGCCCGACTTCAATGAAGAGGACACAGACTACGACACTGACGAAGAAGTGAACTACGATCAGCCCACCACATTCACTACATTCGAAGAAGCAGATGTCACAGACGGCAGTGAGGATGACGAGCCAGCTCTGCCAAAAAGACAAAGAACGACAGAGGACTGATTTATGTAGGTATACGGTATTATATTCATGTATGTAATAACTGTACATTCATGTCCTTACAATAAAAAAAATTGTTTTGGACTATTGGAATATTATACAGCACACCTCACTGTGGTGAAATCACCCCCAAATAATATATTACAAAAGATGTCGGACTGCCTTATAACAAACGCCTTTGAAACCCCGAGTAAAGGGCGAACGAGGCAAGCGCGCCCTAGTGAGGAGGAGGGGAAAAAGCCGCTTCACCCCCGGGACACACCGAGGGCGCCCAACAGATTACACTGGGTGAGCCAATCTCGAGCCACCCCCGACTCCGTGAGGGATATAAATACAGCATCCCATGGCCCAGTAGCTCATACCGATCACAGCAAGCAATCTACAACCTTCTCCTCTCTAAGAAGACCTTCTCCTGCAAACCAGAAGCGATACAACTCCCCTGGCTGAACCGGAAGATGAATTTATAAGCTGCCTGCGATTCAACTCCACCGGCTTGTAGAGAAGAGAAACTCCCGCCTACTAGAACTTCCAGACGTCCGAAAAGGTCGAGCTAGACACTTCGTCTACCTCCCTATTCAGCCCCCGTATCAGGCCGGGGCAATAGGGGGACAAGCCGTACGACCTCAAGCAGGGCCCACAAACAGCCCGGCCGTTACACATTTCAGCGATAGAGCTTCACTCATTCGTTAAGCGTTGGACCTCGAAGTGGTCGTCCCGACTTTAGTTCTTTTCAGAGCTAAAAGACTTTCCCGAGAATGGAGCGGACGCCTAGCTTCTACCTTCTCGGGGATACACACGAAGGCAATGCGGCCGAAACCGAGGTTTCAACGCCCGACCGCCCTTCCGCGCCTCGTGAGAATCTCGCGGGCGTTTCTTCAACCCTTAATCGGCCCGAACCCTCAAAGTGCGCGGGCTTAGTGCTAACGTTGCCCCTTAGTGGAGATATTCAAAAAGAACGGCACATCGCCGCTCTACATGGCGAGACATGTGCCTATGAGTCCGACAAATATCACCCCTTTGGAAACAGGGATAACACCAATCTGAAGGTACTTTTCAGCACCTTCAACAAGTTCCTCATCAAGGAACAAACCCGAATCACCAGACTCATGAAATTCTCCCGACTCAGGATTTGTCTAAAGGCATTCCTCTAGGGGTACCTACCCCTAGTCAAACATATATAAATCCACTACACTCACTATGATGGGAATGAAGAGTACAGTGGCGGAAGAGGGTGGTGGTGGTGGTGGGTGGGGGGGGGGGGTTCATATAGTATGTATAACGTACATACATGTGAGTCATAGTTCGTACAAATGAATGTTATGAGGCTAAAACATGCATTTTTCCGTAAAATTGTACATTTTGAGAAATTTGATGTACTTTGGAAGGGCTGTAACATAGCAGCTATTCGGTTAAAAAAAACATGTGACTAGTGAAATTTGAAGAAAATTTAATGCTCTTTCCGAAAATGTAATAAAAAAGACCTCTACATGGCATAGTTTTCGAGTTATAGTCGGAAAAACGAAAAAAGTCCGAAAAAATCGTGGTTTTTTGGCCACCCACAATCGAGCACAGGCTTTTTTTGTCAGAAAACTCGGATTTAGCTTCCCTAGGCATCCCAAAACAACACCCCAAAATTTCATTAACTTTCCAATTTTGTCCAGGAACCCACAGATTTTATGACCTCACTGCTGGACTATTGTTGAAAATGAGAATAGAAAATCACTACTGCGAGTTGTTGTTTACAGTCGACTGTTGTCAAGGCTATGAAAAAGTTTCCAATGGAGTGGAGTCACACGAAATGACTGGTGTAACGCTATTTTACCTCACTTGCGGTTGAGCATTCCATCCATGGTTAGATCGTGGTTGCAGTCGTCCAACCGCGATCATAGAGGCTGTGGACCGCGTGCTGACCGTGGGTTAACCGCGGTGAGGTGGATGGAACAAACCTTATATTTTCCTTAGTAGACGTTTACACTAATGCAGAAGTAATATATAGGAACCTAATGTATTAATGGACTTCATTTAATTGCTATAGACAAGACAAATACAGAATTAATTAATGTTTGAGTTATATTCTGCAGCTTTTTTCTTGCTGTGTCATTTTCTCAACGTCAAACGAAATATGGTTCAACTTACTCATTATTTTCTCAAAACCAGTTGTAGTGAATCAATCATTGCTTCCAATTATCACAATCTTCGCTCAAGTTACACTCATTAAGCTAATCACCGTAGAACAGTCTGGTTTGCCTCTATTCAATGATAAATAGAATACTTGTTCAGTGAGTTTGAGGTTCGTTAATGACCAAATCCATTTGTCTGACCCCGCTCCTCGTAAAGGAGGCATTCCAGTGACGGGATAAATAACGTTGTAAACTTCGTTTGTTTTTCCCCTCACAGGAAGGGACACTTGGTTGATGGGCGTTACGGCCCCAGCTGAAGGAAACCCTTCTGAGATCAAAAAAACGGATTCGTCCTGAAAGTTGGATGGTTTGGGTATTACCCTTTCTACCTCCCTCCTTCAGAAACTTGAGTAAAGGCTTGTGAAATTGGGCGTGGTAGCTAATGAGCCTTAAAAGAGCGCGATGGGGATGATTTTATCTGGGAGGGAGAGTTCTACGCAGTTCAATTTGTCTTTTGACCGTTGTGGAAATGAGAATTCGAGATGAAAATCAAACACAGGAGTATTATAACCGAGTTAGCGTGATATATACTGAATATGAAGATTATTTATTCAGTGCTCCTGCTGTGTTTAACCACTCCTCTAGCAAGTTGCGTTTCCAATGTAAGTAAATTTGGCGATTCTTCCTCTGAGTGTAAATACTTACCTACCCACGAACCAAATTATCATCCTCAAATAAGTTTCGGTTAACTGCACTTTAGGGCATGTGTGGTTAGGGCTCATTCTCCTTCCTCGATTCTGCTTCGCAGTACATTCTTAAGTATCCCTATTCACTTACTGTATTGACTTCATTTTAATTTATAGGTAGTTATTGGTATTTATAGGTTCTTATTGACTCCTAGTTATGAGAGTCAATATTTATGGACGCAAACACAAACTCGGTGACGATGATTAAACACAGAAAGTTATTAAAACTTTAAAAATCAAATTTAGTCATAACTTTTTTTTTTAATAACATCCATAGGTAGGTGGGTAGGAATCTACAGGGTGACACACTTGTGGAGCATGGGAAAAAGTTGGGAAGCAATAGGTATATATGTCCTGAAAAATTCAGATGGGAAATCGAATGTTTCAGCAACTGATCAATTAATTAGTTATAATATAACTATTTAATATAATAATTATATAATATAACTATTTAGTTATGAAGTTATATTATGTTCGAATTACCTTTTATTTCTGATTCTATGTAAGGTGGCGTGAAGTAAAAGGTGAAAGTGAAATTGAAGGTGATAGGAAATTATTGACACATTGATCTGAAATCTTCTTTGTATTCACGCCTGCAGGGAGAATTGAAATTAATTCCTTGAAAATATACTGTGTCGCACTGAAGTCATTGGCCCAAATACAACGGGAACCCCACGAAGGCAGAGAATATTTGCATACAATGTTTTTCTTAATTTTCAATGTACACAGATTTTCCATCCCGTGAATATCGACTCAGTTAAATCTGACAAAGAGCCTGAATCCAAACATTATCAATATTATTTATTTCACCTTTGTCCACAAAACGTTCAAAGCTTGGTAAGATTTGAGGGCAGTTAATGATATAATAAGATGAACAACGAATTACCGCAACTGGAACTAGTTTCCTCTGTTTAAATATGTCCTTGTGAGCATTTTCGTATACCAAAATCACCTTGGCACTCTCTGACGCCCATGTTTTCCTTTCTTGACGTATCTCTTTATTTAATGGCGTTTTACAGCTAAATGAATGAAAATCAAACACTTTTTTTTTCTTATTAAACCCAATGGTTAAGGCATTTTTAAAATATGTTCATGATCTATAAAACCAAAAATCATAAACATTATCACTTTAGATCTTAAAGTACATTCGTAATAATGTTAAGCCAATAAACACACAATTGAAACCCAGTAATGAACAGCACGTCCTGCTTTCCAGAGCTACATAACAGTTACAATACAGATATCAATCTTTGTAAAGCCTTGAAATGTCTTCTTTTTGTCTCTAAACACCAAAAAATTATCTCATATTTCAGTCGCTAAAAGATTTGAGATATTAGCCACCTTCAGAGATATTTAGATCATGTTGAAAACTGCCGTTACCCGATTCATTGTCCAATGGAGCGGTAACCCCCCCTCCGGCTGTACTTACACCACACCAGCTCAAAAATGAAACATTTTTTCAAGTGTTCAGTGGGATTTTCCTGATTTATTCTACTTTAAATGAGTTACTAAACAGGAACTGGCGCTTATAACATTTTGATTGTGACTCCCGATTTTCAAGTTGCTACCTTATATCTTGTAAACATCAGTGCTCTTGTAAACATTAGTTTCTAAGACGTGGTAAAACTGATTTCTGGAAGCAGTGGAGCGTTACAATCTGCCTGAATTCCGTACTTGAGATCTCAAACTTGGATTCAGTGTCCTTCAATATCTTAGAATATACCGTTTTCACCCATCAAGTTGCGCCTATATTTTACGGAATCTCGATTTTAAGACAAATTAAGGAATCCCTGATAACTAAAGACTGGAATCGTGCATATTGGCATATGTATTTTTATTTGTTATATCTTTTCTATTGTACTTTTTACAGCGTTTCCAACTTATTTCAGCCAATTTAAATAACTTAAATTCCAAATTTAAGTGTTCGTATGTTTGTACATATTTGCGTTTTGGGGAACATTTGCATATATGGTGAAAATATGGATACTCTGAGCATATTTTCCCAAATTCAACAACAAATATCGGAATTGAAAAAAATAAAAAATAAATAAATAATAATAATAATAAAAATAAATAAATAAAACTAAAATAAAATGACTGAAATTGTCCGAGTTGATTGTTTCTGACACTAAGTTTTGTAACAATGAGAGCTGATGGAAAAAGAGTAGTTACTCCTTCAAAGGGGAGAGTGTTTTAACCTGCTACACCCAAAGGTTTTCCTATAAGCTACGAGTCCAAGAAAAATTTCGCTAGATGTAACAATTGCAAGAATCGAGAAGGAGGAACTACTCCTATCCACCACAGTTTTCATGAATTTGGGCATTGACTGCCTAATCTCTTGGAATTTGAGTAAGCCAGTTCCTGAAAGGGGAGGGTATTACGAGAAGAGTAGTCTAGTCCAGCACTAATAATATTACTCGCAGGTGCGTTGCCCATCGCTCTGATTTCTAATAGAATGTTTTCCTTGCTAATTGTAGAATATTGTCGGTTCACATCCTGATACATAGTATGCCCCTACCCCACCAAGACCTTTCCTCTTATAATGGGCCTTGGCGCAGTTCACATTTTCTTGCTTATGATCTAAGTGATACTGTGCTTATCTTCAACTAGGGTAAAAGCACCAATTGTTGACACTATTAGGGGACATCTCTGTCTAGAATCCTCCCGAGGTTACCACTGTAAAATTTGTTTCTATTTTTGCGATATTATGCTGTTCGCATTGTTAAAGCGATTACTTTATTATACAACATTATAATAGATTGAGAAGGTGTACAGGCAGAGGAAGCAGACGAATTTAGAAATAACCCTTTTTCCCGGACTATCCAACATTTACCGAATTTCCGACCTTCCCGCGATAATAATAGGTGCTCAGTTTCTGCATTCAAATCAGGAAAATTTTTAGTGAATATTTTATGCAAAGAGATTAAAACGATACCTAGCATTGTAAATAGATTTGTTGACATAATCAATCAAATAAATTCTATTTTATTCTATTACACCTAACCTAATAACTACCTAAATAAATTATCCCTATCTAATTATTCTACTTAATCGATGCCAGCAACACAGGCAATGTTTTTACCCAATAATAAAAGTCAATAAATAATAAAAGTTCATAATAAGAAGTAAATAATACCACTTGGCAACTTAACTTAGATTCTGTTTTCTACCCAGGTGTTCAAGAAAATGGAACTTCCAAGTAGGTAATATAAATTGTGAGTTCGTTGAGAATAGTTTTCATGTATTCAATTTCTCCAAATAACTTCGTTGATTATTACAAAGCACTTTTTTGAAATTCAGCTTTTTCAACCAAATGTTGACAGACATGCCTTCAGAAATTCCAAATGTTGACATTTTCAGTTCCTAATGTTGAAACCTATGTTAAATATTGATGCTTCTTTTACCTGAAGTTTTCGTTGTGGTAAAATGGACAAAAATGCTTGAGAACACGTAGAAATATATTCGCAAAGAATATCTTAAAATGGATTCGGGTTAGTAGGCCACCATTAGAAAATGGAGCGATACAATAAAGTACGGGTTATGTTGGGTTGCTTAGAAATATTCTTTCTCTATCTATATTTGCTTAGAAATATTACTCTCCATATTCTCCTTGCTGATTTAAATCAACTATCAACTTGACAATGAAATTAAACGTTTCTCCTGATATTGACACAGGTGTCAACATTAGGACGCAAACACGTTTTATGGAACCTAATGTTGACACCGAACAATACAATATTTTTCTGTTGAAATTTTAGGGTTTTTCATGGTTATGCTTTCTTCCTCATATCATTATTAGATCATCTGAATTTAAATCGTAATTTTTGCTCATATACTTGACCCGAAACATCCAAATTCGTAGACTCACCTCACTAAGCTGCAGAGCTGTGACAATGTCACTGAAGTGACAGGTTACGATTGTCATCAATATCACATCACCTAGACGATTTGTTACTTTCTTCATAACTAGCGAAATCGGTCATCCTTAACAATTACTTTCTTATCTTCCGAATGACGTCGATTTTGATAATCTACAGTGTCTCATTTTCTTATTTCTTCGATTTGAAATTGAAGTGTCAACATTTGGATGAGTGTCAACAATTGGTGCTTTTACCCTATACCATCTCAGAAGGATTTATGAAAGTGGATCGAGAAACGTAACTGTCTTCCGTATTAAAGGCTATGATGTATTTTGCTTAATCGGTGGAAATTCGAAGCAGTCATAGAGAAACCCTGGATGGACCAGCGTCGTAGGTATCTCAAAATTTTTAATAGGACTTACATCCGAATTATCGATTGACTTCAAGAAATTATCTGCATGAGTCGTTCCGTGTGACGTTGAATGTTCTTTTTCAACAATGAAAAAATTATCCGACTAAAGACGTAATTTAATGATGGAAAATCTTGAACAACACATGCTTATGAACAATGCCTAAATGCAAGTTATTGTGATACAAATATAGTATTTTTGAGTGCGCCCCTTTGCCTAGATACATTTTTCATCATTTTCATATTTGCTTAAGCTTTCAATGGTGTTTTGTATACAATGTTTATTTGCGGTTTTTAGATTCCCTTTTTATTTTAAAAATAGTGTTTAGTTCCACATCTGCTGCTGAACTTCTACAGCTCTCATCTGCCAACGTAATTGCATTATACGTAAAAGCAAGTAGTAGGTAAGAAATGCAATGATGTAGTATCCAATCCGGTTATATTAAAGTAGAGTACGCACCACTTCAAGAGAGAACGCCCTAGCACAGCGGAGGAGACATTAAGTTTAATGAACTGTGTTTTCCTTGGTGCCTGTGATGTGTTACGTGCTCTCTTGACCTATTGTTTGTTCACTCACTCAGACGGAGGACTCAAGTAGGTTGGTCATGCGTGTCAGAGATAAGAGAAGGTTGTTGAATTGTGATGAAAGACCCTTACAAGTGTGTTTTCAGATGTAGCACAGCTTCGCTGACGCGTTGCGGGATGGTGGCTGACGCACGATGCCATAAATATACGGCTTAACCCTAACCTGGCTACCGACGTTATCTCTACTCTAACACTTCCACACCATGTCATAATCATGCATGGCTGGCGTAAAATACAGAGAAAATGTAAGGGCGTCAAGTCAGAAGTAGGATGTTTCCGGATTTTTTCCTCGTTGAATAGCCAAAATGTATGAGAGTTGTGTTTGTGCAGGATTATTGGTAGCGCTACTGGGATAACTATTATGACCTAACTTAACAAGCTTGAAAAACTACCATCTCTTAAACGCTTTTGATCTGACTGAAACCTTAAAAATCGCCACAAAGTAAACTTAATTCCCATGAATGCGCAATAATTTTTTTTTTTTTTTTTTTTTTTTTTTTTTTTTAAGCAATTAGATGATAATATCAACCTTCTACTAATTACTTCAGAATCTGCATCTTGGAATTAGGAATGTTTCAATTGGTATGGAAATTGTGGGGGGCTTTTCACGGAGGTGCTGGACATCCTTCACTTCACTTTGCTTACTTCTGCTCACAACCGAGTAAAAAAGCTTAAGTGCGTTTGTGGTTGAGTTCATGATGATTTTAGGTCTTATTTATCACCAACAGCAACTATTCGAAGCTACCCAGTTGAAAAAATTATGGGAATGAGTGTTACGGACGACTTTAACTCCAGCCGTCGAAATCTATTTCGGGATATTCTAAAACAATACTTTGATTTAATCAGTGGCATAATAATGATAATACTTACTGTCGAAATTTACCTTTCCAGATATCACTCCACACTTCTTTCTCAAAATTGGGTTACGAAAATATGTAAATTTTTGTTGTCACAGAGGTTTCATTTAGTCTGAGATTAGCAATAGTTTCCCATTTTTTTTTTAAATTTTCTTACTCATTTTTCTTCGTGTTTACTGTTGTGCTGTAAAATATCAATTGCGAAGCTTCATGATATCTTCGTCAATTATACTCGTTCGTATGAATGTTGAGGGAGAGGGGAAGAGGTCCTACTAAATGTTGCAACCAACAGGAACAAATTCATATTGTGCTCTTGATGTTATCCAATTCACTAGTTGAACCTTGTGAGGTTTAGTGCATTGTTGGCCCTGCAGTATATTATAACCGAGATGGGACCCAGACAATAAAATACCGCTTTCACTCGGTTAAAGGATAGATTATTTGAATATCAATAATGTTTGTTCTCTCTCAATGAAGAGCAAAAGTATACCGGTGTTTATGAATTATTCTACCAAATAATAGTAATCGTGAACCTTTCCATTACCCGTAGCTTCTACTTTTCTCTAACTTTAGGTTCGGTTGTGATGGCTCATATTTCATTTCTTCATAGCTCATATTTTCATGATTTTTATTTCTATTCATTCGGGCATTGAGAATAGGCCGTTTTAAATTTTAAAAATGAAATGAATATTGAAATTTAATTTCCAAATGTCGTAGTGACTATCACTTTGGACGCTCATAAGTCTCCTGACTTCATATTTGCTCTTTTATAATTTTCAAAAATATTTTCATTTTTCTGTAATATTTTGTGTGTGTGTGTGTGTGTGTGTGTGTGTGTGTGGATAAATCGATTTGCGTAGATTGGTTAATGATCTGAAGGCAGAAACATATCAAAATACTGTTTTATTATTTGTAATTAGGATCCCTTGTTATCTATCTGATAGTTCCCTTCTTCTCCCAAATTGTTATGTTTTCAATTTTGAAGGTATAAGAAGAATATGAAATTCTAACGAACAAAATCCGCTGTAGGTAGGTACCTACATTTATTATCGAGCGCTTGCTTTTTCAACTCCATATTATTTTGAGGTTCAACAGAAGCACTTGGAAAGATTAATGAGGTAAAGGGCTCTTGTTCCTCTCCAACCCCTCTTTTTTAGGTTTTTCTTTACAACGCCCTGTTTGTTAACAACCGCATACCGTAAATCCGAAAGGGCATTAAAAGGACTCCGATCTGGTGTAGCCCCATTTTCTTCCATCCCATCCGCACTGAACTGACCAAAAGCATTTGTACGGGCTCGCCCTCTCGCATTGTGCTCGCAGGAACTGTGAGTTACTCTGTAGCGACAGGCCCCATATCCTCGTGTACCATGTGCCACCCACTCTTCGGGAGCCTAAACAAACACCGATGAATCGTCGCTCGACGAGCTTCAAACACTGCTCTAATCGTGACGGCCCCTACTCCTCGGGTAAACAAAAGAAGTCCTGTTGAAATACTATTTCTCGATAAGGAAAAACGCTGCACTTTATTACACTGCGGTTTATTATTTCCGTATTAGAAAGCTCTTCTGCGCAGACCACTGGTCCATATATTCTGGCATCACAGTTGTATATACAGCACAACACTGATACTGATAACATTGAGCTGAATTCGCAGAAGATAGCCTAGTCCCTCTTGACTAAGTCGATTTTTGATTCACATACGTATTGATGATTTTTTCTCTTCCAACACTTGAACTGGTCTCATTCAATCAACGAAAAACTACCTTTCGATCTCGAAAGTTTTTGATATCTAATATTTTATTAATTCAACCCTTAAATTTGACCCCTTAGGGATACTCGTAATTAATGCTGAGTTTACAGGCGCCTTCCCGACTGATGTATGATTTTCGAGCCGAATGTCATGAACTTTGGTGCTGTAGTTTCGGATGAAAGCTCCGGACGTCGTGTAGTGGTTAGAGAGCGGAAAATATCCAAATTTTCTAAATTGTTGTAAATCATTCTTCGTTGTATTTCTGTGATCTAGGATACCAAAGTAAACCTTTTTCTGTGGTAAAGAGAATTCATTAAGTTTTCCTCGAATCGCTCAGACGTTTGCAATATGGAAACCCTATTCTTCAAAGGATTTTTGCTGTGTGTTCACGTAGCCCAGTAAAGGCTTGTAAGTTGTAAATAAATGTCTCCTCCTTCTTCTTCGGATTCTCAGATACCAAAAGGAATTAAACAGATTTTAAACAGATTCTTCATTGCGTTTGTAATTTTTTTGAACCAATATATCTGAAAGTAGTGTTTTTCTTAACTTCAAAATATCAAAAATGCCTTGCGCCGACTTTATTCTGGTCTTGATACTAGTAGAATGTCTGCTAACTAGAAACCCAAAGACCTGCTGCGAAAAAGTGCGAGTTCGGTCTCTCTCAAAAAACCTGAAAGTTTGTAACGGGAAATTAATAATGTTGGCAAGCGATGGGAGCTGCAAAAAGCGATCTTATCAGGAAGCTTCTTTTTATCATAACGCCAATTCATATTTGTATAGGTATTGTATGTATTTTGGTTTATT
Source organism: Adelphocoris suturalis (assembly GCA_030762985.1). Classification (NCBI taxonomy): domain Eukaryota; kingdom Metazoa; phylum Arthropoda; class Insecta; order Hemiptera; family Miridae; genus Adelphocoris; species Adelphocoris suturalis. The sequence goes on from CM061042.1 coordinate 93,430,188, forward strand.
ATTCTCAATAATTAAACGTTGTAATTAACCGAAAAAAAGAAACAAGTAAGTAAGTTATTAGTTTACATTTCTAATCCAAAATCCAAAATCTGATAAAATAAAAATAAATAAAAAATAAAATAAAACACGAGAGCAAATCAAAGTTGGTGGAACATAATAAAAATCGTCTTATCTACGTCGTTCGTATCACCTGATAAACTTCGAATGGAATTTCCCGAAATCTAGTTTCTTATTACGTTTGTCTCCTATAGATGGGCTGGTGAAGCATAGGTAACGGATTTATTCTATCTGATTCATTTTCAGTTGGTAGGTGCCCCCGGAAATGTTGAATGCCCATTACTTAGCTATCCTGATGTACTATTGCAGATATCAGCTCTTCCTAAATACAGAAGGACATTTGATGTGTTGGTGTTTTATTTTGTTTTATTGATATTCTCCTTGGTAGGTGTCTACGCGTATGCAGTTATATGTGTTTAGATCATGGATAATAGATTTCATTTAATGATTATAGACTAGTGCTCTGTAGAAGGGGTATCTAATACAGAAATAAGAAACCTTTGTGAAATCATTTGCATCGGCTTCTAGGTATATTTGAACATTTGATATTTCTGTATAATTGTTGCTTGCATCATAACATGTAAGAGAGTAGACTTTAATTTTATCAATGAAAATCAATACTTAGTTTTTAGAAACGTTAATTTCATTGCATGAATACTCAAATTACCTTTAAAATGTACAGATTAACCCCTCCTGGTTGGCAGGATTTAGTGAAGTCATAACCCGTTTCAGTGTCATTCCTTCAATTTGAAAAAATTCTCAGAATCTTGACGAGTTAGTATAGTATATTGCTGATAATTGACAGATATGGTTAGTTATTAACCTTTGAAATAATAATATTCGTCACTACTCTGAAAAGCCAGGAGTTGTCTACCCCTTAATTTTCATTTGTTGATGTTTTTCGGCCCTTTTTTCTATTGTTCAGAGCAAAAAGTTTCTGAGGAATTCTTAGGAATTAACGTGTATGAGACATTTCTATTACTCAGAGGATAAAGGATTTCTTTCTAATAATATCCTTAATCTGTTCAGCCGATATGAATCTTTCTTGTTTTTTTGGATTAGTGGTATGATGGACTCCACAACCATGCACAACTTAGTGACGCGGAAAGCTCAAAATAAAACAATACTTTTTATTCCCAGGCGTGTTGACCTATTCGAGTTTCTTATTGATATTCAACTACGCAAAATCTTCTCGTTGGATCCCAGTTACTCTATATCTATTCATGATTTAAGAGATATCCTTGAATCACTTATAGTTAAATCTACTTATTTGCTTCAAATATCTGACTACTTCCTGCTGGAAAACATGTTTGTAAACTTACTTATCACAATTCCCATTTGGACACTGAATTTGTTATCGGTATATTTTGACTGTTCCTATGATTTAATGATTCACTTTTATGATTTAAAATTAGAATATCCGTAATTTACACCCACTATTAGTTTTTGTCCGGAGGTTGAAGATAAGCGAATAATCCTCAGATTAGGACGAAGGTAAACAAGCTTCCAAAATGGGTCTCCCTGTTAAGAAGATCAAGGTTTACTGCTGTTAAAGCATGACGGGGATGTAAACATTGCGATAGTGGGAAGTTCTGTTGTAGCAGTGATGTTCAGTGAACATCGCTGCGTTCAGATTAGGTAAACAGCCTAATTGTAGTCGTTTAATGCGTGTTTTGTAGAGAGGCAGACTATCGGATTAAGGCAAACATATTGGCTTGGTGAATCATCAAAGGAATATTCACCAGAGTTGAGCTCAAACTCGTTGAAAGGCGCCATTATTCTTCATCACTTCTGTTGAAGATTGTGATTATGCTTGAAAAGATCTCCTTTCCTTCTTCGAATAATCCCACCTAAAGGGATTGACTACGGGGTGACCCGTTTGGGGATCAGGGGCTCCTGCTCTGAATACTTAATGTTGGGTATCATCCTTTCCAGGGATGGTGAAGAACTTGCATAGAAGACAGAGTGGTGACAGGATCAGAGATACCAAGAGAAATCTAAACAACGAAGCAGTGCAAGTAGATTTACCAAAAGTAGGTTCATAGAAATTAACTCTTTTATTCAGCTCATACATCGAGTCTGAGATGAGGATTGTCTTGTGTACTGAAAGATTTTCGAAGACATTTTTGCTTTATTGGCGAGTGATGAAGTTTGATTTATGATAGAGGAAACAGAACAATAGGCCGTCGTAAGTCTAAAGGAACCGTTTTACATCTTGGTACATTGGGTTTTTGCAACGTCGAGTCGTAGTCGAGTGGGAGGAGCTGTGAATAGAAATCAAGCATTGGCGCAAGCGCGCAAAATGCTACGGTTTGCGATCAAATCTTTGTACGGTTAGGAAAATCCTATTCTTAGCTGAAGGGAAGCCGAATACAGCTTCGAATACGCGTGTTACCTTCCATGTTTACATCATACGTTTTTTTGTCACTATTTAGAGGTCGCTTGCCATGCTCATAAATTATACTTACTTACTTCCAGTTTTCAGAAGCAAGCCACCTTGAGTTTTGGAGGTCACTGAGAAATTGTCCTTTCTAGGACTCAATGAGCTTCAAAATGTTTTTGGAAATCGCAGAAAGCGTTGGTTTTACATCCCCAAATCCGAAAGTCTGTTGGGATAAAACAGACGTATCAATAAAACTCAAACTGCAGTGAGACCTTTGACGTTATGGCGAGTCGAGGAATACGTAACTATTCCATAAATCGCTGAATATCCGCCCTCCAAAATCTAAACGCAAGATGAACGTCTTTTTCCTTGAGCATGTCGATTTTGAAGTTCCCAAATGAGATTCCCCTTACCCATGGTGAATTTCGATGTTGCCTCAGCATCAAGTACCCTTCCAGTAGCATATCGAATGTCTCATGCAGTAATTAAGCCACATAGATAATGTTGTTGATAATTTAATTCGTATTTCATTATGGAAGTATAATCAGTAAATTTCACAGAGTAACTAAATGAAATAAATATATGAATGAGGTTTTACTTTTACAATTTATAAAACGAGCTTAAATGACGATTGAAATTGTAGTCACATTAGTGTGACTCTTGAAACGTTTGGTACTTTTACGACGATTCCCTATTCATTTAATACAACTCACTGGTTTGCTTGCGCTAGAAAAACCTCATTTCTTACTACGGCTTAGATGGAAGATTGCAAAACCTCCCTATTGTTACACTCATGGATTCCAGCGATATTCTGTTCGCGTGGTAGGTGGCATCATTGGTATCTTCAAAATTCGAGCAAACACAAGTAAGTAATTCCAACCAAGGTATCATCCCTGAAAAGTACCTATCGACATTGATCCTTTCTGCGGTCCTTTAAAATGGAACTGCGGTTCATTTGATAAATTCAGCGAGGAGCTTTGAGAGGTTAGCTCGTCGTCCCACTGCCGAGGCTGTCACGTCGTGATTCCAGTCTCAAGTGACGGGATTAGTGTTTCGAAAAGCGTTGGGCTTGATTTGATAATCCAGCAATAGCGCGCTCATGTATTTTAGACCGCCGCATTAGTCCTCTTCTGAGATCACTGCATTAATTCGTGGGCCGAGTTTCCTCTAGACATGCTACTGCAAGGCTTGGAATAGGTTCAAGTAATAGGATGATTGTTTGGAAGGTTTTGTATGGTAAATTTAAATAGCAACTCTTACTTCTGTCTGACAGAAAAAGAAGGTGCTTTTAGCTAATAATATATTATTTGATAAGTTTTGGTTTATTATTTTCCATAACAAACTTTTGTGATTTATCTTAAAAAAAAAAAAAAAAAATAGAAATAAAATAAAGTAATCGATTGATTAAAAATTAACCCCCTCCTTCCAAAATTGTTGGTTTACTTTTCAAGCTACGAAGATTCTACAAAAACAAAAATTTCCTTACTGTCCGTCATACATCACCCTAAGTCTGACCCTATCCAAACTTCTGGACCAAACTTCCCGAAATTGCACTCGAAAATCGCACATCGACCTGGTATTACTAAAAATGATCCGGGGATAATTAAAAGTGAATATAAACTTCTCTACTTTTGATTATGAGGGAGTGGAATTCTCTCGTCCCATAAAATAACACGCAGGGTTTTTTGAAAACTAAAAATTATCGTTGAGTGATTAGACAATTCCGTTCTTCGGTAAGAAGTCGTGATAAATATCTAATTCTAACTTTCTATCTGGGAAAAAATGCTTTGCCTTTAGAACTGCTCGTTGAGGAATGCGAATGAATACCTTCTACAGATTCGGGTGCTTACAATAAATTCTGATAGGGTGGAATTCGGTTTCACCAAACTCTCGATTTTGCTCGTCACTTTCGAATTGTTTGGAACCAACCCAATAGCAAATCAATATCTACACTGCTAGTGGTGATAGATGTGTAGGTACGAGTATATTCAACTCTCCTCAATTAGGTTATATTATTTTCCGTATTTGGTCAGAGCAATGAGATATCCACAGCAGGGGAAGGGATTATTGGCTAAATCCTTCGAATGTATACCGATCCCAATCAGAAATGGTTAAACCAGAATAATCGTGTTGAAGTTAATGGAGAGGGCTCGGAAAATCTATATTATTGTATGAAGTAGCCGAGAGGCATTGCTGTGGTTAGTACGAGGCTTTGGTGTTAGGTTGGATTTAATACGACGGACCGTGTGTGTCGAGGCGAGATAACGCATGAAAATTGAGAGGAAGAGCAAAGCGTTTCCGAACATTCCGGTTCATTAACTCCCGAGAGATGGAACAGATTAAAAGTCTATTATCCTAAGAGTGTAAGAGGTCTCCAAGGTTTGGTTTTGCTGATAAGGAAGTTGAAGTTGGTCGTTCCTGAAAAAATATATCATGAGGAGAAAATGCTAAATCAGCGAAAGTATTCATTTTTGTGGTTTTTCATTCTATTTTATCAATGGCGTGATTCTTAAAACTGTAGTGATGACAAATTATGATGAGCACCCTTCGAATGATTGGTATTTTCACGATTATGTAGGAGGTATGTGACTGAAAAAAGTTTCAGTCATGCAGCATGATCGTATGAGCGAATTTTTGTAAAATATCGTACTATATAATGTTACATTGTTTTGATAATTGAGGACTTCGAGTAAAACAAAATTATTAACTACTAACTTTATGGAAAAAAAAACTTGTTCTATTTAATAATCCATTATTCAAATAGAGATTTTCGATTTTTAACTTTTCCTTGAAGATTTTATCGGTTTTGTAGCACATTTACTAAAATTTAGGTATGTTTTTCAGCATAATTTTGTACATAAATTTTCGAATGTTCTATTTTATTTTTAATAAACTTTAAGTATTTGAGCCATATTCTACTATAAAAAGTAAATTTAACGGTTTTTTCCATTTTTAGTAATTTTTTCACCACTTCTTTTGAAATTAGGCCAATTTAAAGTCTTCAAAGAATGTTGGCCAACGAACTCATCCTTTGGTTTGGAAAGCTTGATTTTTCGGCGCTAGAACGGAATTTTTATCTCAATCCTAAGGAGAGTTATCGTCTGGAAGGACACAAATGAAAAAGCGTTAAACTCTAGGATTCGTTTCATAATGTCTCAAAACGGATTTTAATGAAGACATTTTTCGAAAATTTCGATTTTAAAATTTTTGGAGCCCTTACAATAGCTTTATTTTCTACGAAAATTCGCTAAAAAGAGAAGTTTAGACCATTTCGGAATAGATATTTGGATTCGCTTCAAAAGAGTTAACTTCTTAGCTGAATTCCCAAGAGGTATGGTTTCAGTAAATCATCAGAATCATTTCAAAACCTAATATTTCTTTTATTATATTTATCAAAAAGTCATTGCAATGGATGAAGCCAGATTTAATTGATTGCCTAACATTCGAATTACTCAAATCCTCAAGCTACGGAGCTAATTTACATGTATACATGATACTTGTAGATGCTTTAACAAGAGCTCGTATCGAACTGTTCAGAAACATTGTGTGATTCAACCACCATGTTCAAATTTCAGCAATCTAGTATTTTGGTGTTTTAAAGTTTAGTACTCCAGTATCTTTGAAGCTTGCATTGTGCAATAACCCGTGCGTAAACTGCGCTCACGAGTAATCTCATTCCCAGAACGTTTGTGATAGTGCATTTCTTGGTTATTAGGAATTAATCATAACTCAAAATTAAAGGGAGAGATTAACGGGAATTGGGAAGTTGGATGGATCTGGAGAATCAGGTTAAAGAGCTTGTGAAAGGAGCCCGTTTCACGCCCATTATATTTCCTTCCTGGTGGGATTGATGCCAGTAAACCTCACCTCCTCAGACTTTGCTTTCCATTACCGAGCCGAAATACCTGTCTCCACAGTATTGACGTATAGCGGCCGAGGCCTCGGAAAGATAAATCTCAGTCTTGATTTGGAAACCCATTCCTTCTCTACACGCTGTTTCGTTTGCTTTTCATGTATATACAATACACACATATACAGGATGTCCCTAACCTAATGGTTCAAACTTCATGGGACGATTCTAGACCTCATTTCTATCGAAAGTTCCTCTTAGAGAATTTTTTTAAACGCTTTGTTTTCAAGTAATTTAATTGTAAAGTTTTTTTCGTGTTTAGTACCATGTGACACTAAAACGGCTATAACTCCCATTAGGAATACTGCAAATTTAAAATCTGCCAAACCAATTTTTTTTAAAACTAATTTGATACTCTAAAAGCGAGGCTAAATGCAATATTCGATAATGTTTAAAAACAATTATTTTTGTTCTTCATACGTGTTGTTTAAAGTCAGAACTCAACGGGAAAAACATTCATTGAATCTCAGCTTTCTAACGATATAGTCAATGTTTTACTTTTACTTTGCTAATTAAGGGAGAAAAATTATAGTTTAATGTCGAAAAATGCATTTTCATTTAAAATAACTCATTGAAAATACGACTTCTACGTAATTTTTCACGCTGAATCGAATGGGATTACTTCCAGATTTCTCCGACATTATAATAGGGTTGTAGGTTCACTTTAAACACTTAAAATTGAACATAACTAATAAGCTATAAATTTGTAAGATATGATGTAAAACTTTATCATAACGAAGTTGGAGATATTTGAAAGTTTTTCCATTCGATTCTACGTGAAAAATACGCAGAAATCGACCTCCAACTCGTATTTCCATTTAGGGTAGTATTTCAATAAAACCCTCGAATTCATGGAAAAAACCATGTTTCGTTAACGTTAAAACGTAATTTTCTTCCGTAATTAGCGAAATAAAAGTAAAATTGACTATACCTTCGGAAAACTGAGATTCCGAGAATTGTTTCGTGTTGAGTGCTCACCAAGAGCAATTATATTATTTAATTCATTAAGAATTTATTCTAACGTTGCGAAATCGAGTTTATTAACTACTATTGTCCTTGCGGATGTAGGTACCTGCTATTGAAGTATTGGTACCTAAATGCTAAATTTCATCTTATAAATTGCTCCCAAGTCTACCTATCGTAGCGGAAGCATTGTTGTCACTTTTGAGAGATGGAAAAGTTGTAGTCTCCACTAAAATCAAACGGTTTTCGTTTTTTTTACAGTAGTAAAATTTCCACGCGCATTTTACCTTTTAGACCATTCTGAACAACTTTCGTTTCGTGTCTTTCTGTATGTGTATGTGTGTGTGTATGTGAGTGTTTGTCCGTTTTGTATCCGGAAATTCTTGTTACAAGCTTATATTCCACAATATTCAACGAATTTCTATTTAATGTTCTTGGAATGTAAGGGTTAGGGTGAAGATAGTCCACTATGAGTTTCGTTATTCCCAAATCAATACTTCACTCAGCGCATGCGCAAACGTAAAATCCATCAATCATCATTTCCTCACGCCCCCGTCGTCCCGTCTCGCTCAAATTTGGAGGATAGGTGGCAGAGGTTAAACCCTAGCGATTTAAACGTAATCATGCATCGCATCAATTCAACGTCGCATGCGCAAATGTGTATTTCTTTTTAATCGAGCCTAATTTCATTTTTTTCAACAGTTTTCATCAGATTTTGAAGAAATTTTCAGGGAATGTGCTGGTTAGGCTGTAAATGGTCCACTAATAATTCCATACTTCTCAAATCATTACTTCATTTTGCGCATGCGCAAACGTAAATTCCTTCAAGCCCTATATTTTTACACCCTATTAGTGCGATCCCACACAAATTCGGTGCATAGTTGGGGAACAATGGCTTAATTTTTCCGTGTTAATTTAAACATAATTGCATAATTATTTGCTCCTGCGCATGCGCGAAAGTGTTGTCGCAGGAACAAGGTCTAGTATTTATCAGACTTTATTACATTTTCTGGAATTTTGTAGGTTGAGCTATAGATTGTTCCCTACCTAGATCGTTTTTCTTAAATCATTACTCCATTCTCCGCATGCGCAAACGTAAATTACTTCAAGCATCATTTTCTCGTTTCTTAAATGACCGATTTGGAAGTTGTACGTTAACTGCATCTTGATTGACTAAATTTCGCTCTGGCGTTTTTATCGATTATTAAAACCATTTCAATGAGTTAATCCTTTATGTTATTTTCAATTGGTAGGTACCTACTTACTTAATGTTATACTGTGATCAGGGGGACCAGTAAAATGTAGACGTCTTAATTTTTCCTCTGCAGGTGCCTATATCTACGCTGGCATATTGATGTCAACCTTCGGATCTGCGATTGGAAATGAACCTCCTTTGTAATGTATCCTGTGTACACTGATCTGGGCTTCTGAGCCTAATTTGTTTTTTAATTGACTCAGGATGCTGAAACCTGAAATCTAACTCCTATTTGGAGATTTGGAATACAACTACAAAGTATGAAGCGACTCATATCAGCTTCGGAGCCTCCGAGGCTAAATTTCCTATTCGACCCACCGTGTTGTTATTTAAACGGAGCTCCTCTAATAGGTACTCCTCGGTAACATTTACGAGGTAAGGAGGCGCCCTGATTAGTTGAGGGGCCTCTGAACCTATATTCATTCCTTACGTATCGACCTTTTTTTAAACATTGTTACTCTGACGCGAAAAATTGCGGGGTCTTGGAGCTGTAAAAGTGTGAACCCTTCTCGGAGTCCCGATGCGCCATGTTCTGATCATATATTATATATGGGGTTTAATAATAAATTATAGGTCAATGATCTGCGTAGAATGGCTACCTAACACATAAATGATAAACCATTGTGTAGTAATTTGCAGCGTTTTCCAACGGAGTCCTTATTTTTGATTTTGCGATGATCGTAAGGGGATTTATGGCCGTTTTACTGTCATAAGGAATAAAACGCAAAAAATTATTAAAAGTTGAATAACTCGAAGAAAAAACGTTTAAAATAATCTCTTTTTCCCAAAGGCTAATAGTTTACTTGTATACACATAAAAACGTTACTGAACACTAGTTACATTCATTATACATTGAAACAAAACGGAATTATACTTTTTACCAACCTTTTTTTATCCATTTTCAATGAAATGCGGCGGAGTGTCCACTACCTTGCCATTATCACTGAGATGGTTCAACACAGACTGATAAAGATCGCAAATGAACACACCTAGCGGCCATACTATGCAACCAATAGTAGTATTAGGTCCCATAGATACCACTAGATGTCTCCTAACTCAAAAATGATGAAGAAGAGTGTTAAAACATTCAAGTAAAGGAAGAGCACCTGCAGGTGCCTTTGGGAACTGGCGGGTTAAAATTTACGTCTTGTGATTGATGATCTAATGTGGTTTCGGGATGTCTTCTGCCGATGTGTGATTTTTCCTAATTTTTCATATTTGAAACATAAGAGAACCAAAGAAAGTGATTTGAGGGGTTCATTGTTTAAGGTGATTCGTCTCATAAATAAAGGGTAGTTAGTACATGAGTGTTAGTTTTGAAGGGAGAAATTCGGTCAAATTCCAAAATATTTGCTTAGAAAATTATCAATTTTTTTTTTTTTTTTTTTAAAGTCTGAGTTTTATTTCGAAAAAGTTAGTTTGACATGGAGTCAACGATAAACAATTTGTGGGTGAAAATGTCATATTAACTGTCACATTGTCTATTGAAATTTCATTGACTATTTGAATCATGCAATATTACCATTCACGATTTTTGTTGGCACTGTCGATGATTACCTTACCAGCATTTATTCCACTATTCTCTGCCCATAAAGTACGTTCTCGGACTGTATTCGTGTCAAAATTATTGAGTAAAAGTTTTCCCATGTTCGAAGCCCTCTATCATGATGAGCCATTCCTCGGTGAGTTTTTCAGTTGGTGTGCAAAGATGAAGATTATCTCGCCTCCCCCCGCCAAAGAACGTTACTCCGGTGATATTGAGGGCCCTTCGCATGATATATAAACGGGTGTGTACCTTCTCTTCCAATCCATTCCCCTGTTTTTCCTGACTCCTGGCAAACCTTACATCACCCATCACTATCGCTTCCAACCCCACGGGCTTAACAGCCATTTCTTTCAGCGGCGTTCCTCTATTCATTTCATGAGCATTTTCCTCTCGATAGAAGCACTGGCATTGATAGCCCTCTTGGGATATTTGAATGAAGTGTGGTTTCAAGGTGGTTTTCCTCAGACAGTCATTTGTCTGACCGTTATTTGTCATTTGTCTATCTTTGTCTATCTACTGGGGTTCGTCCGGATTCGCAGATTAATTGCATTAGCCAACCTGCCATTTGTACTTCTTGTGGTGTCCAGGAACTATTTAGGACTATTTAGTAATAGTAAAAACAAGAATAATTCATTATGCAACGACCATTAAGTAGGTAGATGATTTGGGTTTGTTTGAGTATAATCAACGGGTAGCAATTCAGTTTTCTAAGTGGAAACTCCTGTACCATCCTTCAATCCTACCGAGCGAATCATCTTCCTCTTCCTTCTCATTCGATAATGAACAATTGAGTTCTTACTCTCACCCTCACACATGAGAGTTTGTTTTGCCCCGTTTGCCCAAGAGAGTGTTCGCCAGTCGCTTGAGAAGTAAACCGAATTCCCTGTGGATAACCCCCGACTTACAGATGGTTTGATAACTGCATGTGTGATGCCAGGGTGATCCAATAGTGTTTCATAAATTATGATATGTTAGCCACACCACCACCGCATTCAAATGTTCACATTTTTCCGATGGCTACACCACTATTTTGGATGGGGAAACAAAAAAATAATTTTTGTCAATGTATGTATAGTTGGAGCTTGTATATGGTTTTAAAATTTCAATTGTATACCTTTGTAATGAACCAAGATAAAAAACAACCTCCATGTTCCAATGTTCACATTTTATGATCCAACGTTTACATTTTAATGTACATCAATTCAAAAATCCAAAAAAAATACGTCTTGAGGTTTTCTTCTGACTAGTGTGCCAAAATCCGACTAGGCTTGATAATGATGTTGAAGTTACGGCATATCTTCTGTTCACCACCAATGAGCATAATAATTCGTGTTGGAAGAAAAAAATAAATAAAAAATAGCAATAATAATAATAATAATAATAGTAAGAGTAGAGTATGCCGCTAATGACCCTTCTGGTTGAGATGCGGCTTAAACCTTAATAATAATATTTTTGAAAATCGTAAGAGTAATATTTTTATTGGTTTTTATTGTTGGCTTCCGTTTTTGAGAATCGAGAGAGACCATCCAGATTGCTACAGATACATTAATCTTTTCGTTCTCCCAGAAAGCTAGAATACAAAAAAAAAAAAAAAAAATAAATAAATAAATTTAAAAAAAAAAATAAATAAATAAAATAAAAAATAAATAAAAACTAATGTGAATTACGATGTTGATAAAATTACTTTGGAACTCCCTCCCCATGCAATTCAGTATAAAATAACGTTTGCTAGCTATAATAAACCAACTAAGAAGATGTTTAATTACATTAATTTTCTTTCGGTAGCTGCTTGCGTCAATTCAGATATATTTAGAGAATTTTATAGTAAAAGCTCAAATTAATAAATTTCTACGGGCGTTTCACCTTTGTACAGAAGGGGTGTCTAATAAAGAAACAATAAACTCTTTTGTTGTCACTTGCAACCTCTTGTTAACTCTTAGGATGTTATTATTTTCTTAATCCAGCCCAGCTGTTTCTCTCCTATGATAAGGTCTTGATAATTCTTGAAAAGTCACGTTTCCCAAAGCATTTCTCATAATGTACCTTTTGTTGTAATATTGACCTCATTTTGGATGATAGTACCAATGGGGATACTCAGTTTGTTGACGAAATCATGCTATTAATGTATTAATTAATTACGAATTAATTCGGCGAGGGATTGCTAATTATTAGTTGGTAGGCGTATCCGTTCAAACGGGTCGGTCATGACGAAATGCTGATTCGTTAATGGCATATAGTGCCTGGCTCATTGAAACATCAGTGCACGCATTCAATTTGTGAAATCGCCCTTCGTCGATATAGTCACTCAAGTGAGGATATCATTACTAGCATAATGTTGGGGATTAGCATTTAATTTACGCAGCCTCCTTTTGTGTTCCTGAAGCGAGTTATTGTTTAAGGTTTGTTGAGGATTAACATTGCAGTTAGTCTGTATTCTCGGGTACATGTTCAGTCATCTCTTAGATGATTTACACTGCCTCACAGCCTCCAACAGGATTTTCGATAGTAATAGTAACCATCCTCTCAATAAGTTTCAATATTAACCATTTCCGATAGTCGTCATTGGAGAGGCATGTGTACTCAAGTGTCTTCATTGAAACTCGTATTTAACATTTAAAAATTTGGAAAATTGTGATTTGTATTAATTAAAATGATTTAGTGCCCAATCACGATTAATAAATATCAAATGGTGTTTCCGTTCTGCAAGTACATAGATGGCGACGATTAATAGCAACAGAGGCAGCGAAACTCACGGTAATTCAAATGGTTTGTAAGAGTGTATTCTTTCTACCTCGGTTTAATATTTCCAGTAATAATCAGTAGGTAATAAATCCAGAAACGAACGTATTTTCAACCCAAGTTTAAATGTGCTGCATAAATTCGTCCATACGTTGTATGAAATTATACTCGAATCTCGCCTATTAGCCGATGATGGAATCACATGTGAGGCGCTTAGTATCAAAACCAGCTCAATCCATTTTCATAAATTTTACAGGAGAGACGAAAAACGTCCCGCGTCTATGCATTTCAATTAAAGTAGAGTGACAAGCCGTATTTTGACACTTCGGAGGTCCTGGACTGTTTTACAATAATTATCACATGATTGAAATTATTCATTTATTTTTAAATACAAACAGTATTTTGGATCAACCTGGGTTTGTTGCAAATCGGATGGTGTTTCCAAATTTTTTGTCAAAAAATCAATATACCAATATTATCTGCTTTAATTTTCTGTTTTTGGTATGTTGCCTCAGGTAAATATTGAATTGAATTTTAAAACATAAATTTATAATAAAAACTTATTTTCCAGGAACATGACGTAGAATAACACACATAGTTCAAATCTTGCAACATTGTATTTTTTCAAAAAATAGATTCATCGATTTAAAACTCTTGAAATTCTCAAATTTGAAGAATCAAACAAAAAATTGAATGAATATTTATTTCAATAATCGATATTCGATTTATTTCACGCAATCTTTGATTGTTCTTCATAAAACATCCCGTGGAAGTTTGCGATCATGCGATGCGTTAACAAGTCACAGCAGAAAACCTTCTTCTTGTCTGAATGCTCGCACTCGACATTCCGTGGAGGCTGTCCGAGACTCGAATAGCTGCTGTATGAGAAAATCATACTAGTTGTTCTTAGGACAACATAGCTACTAACAATACTACGCACGAAGGGATCATGTTTAATATACAAACAGGGGACTTCCGACTATGTTACAAACTAATCGAGAAAAAATTTGACATGCATTCGAAGATTATCTCTCTCTCAGTTCTCCGAGTCTGTCGATTTACAGGCATTTTGCTGGGCCTATCAGTGTTTTCAACGTTTCTTTATTTGGACAGTTCAAATTATTACAAGACTTAAATAAAGAGGCCTTTTTGTCCTTAAATTGTTTTTATTTATTTTTCTATATTAATCTTCAAAGTTTCTCCAGAGAAAGGTTCGAGATTAATACAAAATAATGAATAAAAATAAAAACAATTTAAGGACAGAGAGGCCTTTTGTGTAAAGTCTCATCAGTGCTTCCGTTTGGATATTTGTCCATTTTATAACAGTCTGAATTCACAATAAAAATGAATACGATCGGCACAATGAAAAGAAACTATGTGGGACATCAAAGTGGTTCTCACTATCCGGAAACTGTGAAAATCACGAAAGCAAAACCCCGCGAGAGGGTCGAGATTGGGAGGAACCCCAACGGCGCACCTATCGGCCGCTGCAGTAAGCTCGGAACGAGCTGGATTTGCCACGAGCTTGGTTTTTCAAGCTAGATTTCTATGGGAAAGAGCTGGATTTAGTGAGAATCGCTCGAGGAGGTTGTAGAAGAGTGGTGGGGGGTGGGGTAAATACTTTGAAGAAGAAAAAAATAATTTTCGGCAAGTTAAGGATCCAGTTGGTTTTGATAATACACATCTCATGTAATTTCTGCATCACTAACCTAATCAATCCCAGTGGATAAATATCGATGATTGATGATCGCATTGCATGTGTGTGTTTCCTCCCAGACGCTATCTCTTCCCAAAATCGAGATTAATAAATATGATAATTTATAACTGAATTTTCCTGATAGAATTTATAAAAACTTTTGTTGATTTATATTTTAAGTGCAACAATTTTAGTGGCATTTTCTACTTAAATTTTCGGGGAAAACCAATTCGGGCAAATTCAATTCAAAACAGCACATCCGGGCACAAAAGTACCACCTAACTGAGCAAAGCTTTTTTGGACGCTAACTGGGCAAAAGAGTTTCTTTCATGTTTTTGGGCCCCTGGGCAAAGATTTCAGTTTCTTCAATTTGTTGTAGGTTCACAAAATTCATAGTGTAGGTATTGAATTATGTACTTGGTTGTACTCTAAATTAAATTTTTATCACTTCACACTTACAAAAGTTACATTCAACAAAAATGGATTCAAATTAATACAATTGGTATTTATTCGTCTTCTTCGTCCCTTGAAATTACTACGTTAAGATTTTGGGGAAGGGTTGACTCAATGGTCATGTAGGTGATAGGGTCTTTGTGGTCCATGTAAGCTTCCCAAAATTGCAGGATGAATGTTGACTTCTCTTGCATACTACTTTTCTGTGGGTTAGTCATGCCTTTCTTCAACCTAGTGATTTTCATATTCGTGTCCATCTGTATTTGCGTTAGTACGGTTTTCACTACATAAATATTTGAGTGGGGGATGTAGAATTGTTCATTAAAAACCGGCGTGGAATGATTCCGCTCCATTAGTGGTTTTAGGGTGATGATGGGGCGGTGCGGCTACCCAGATGGTCGGAGGACTTTTTGCTTTGCACGGCTGTGTTTTGTTTGTCCAGATCGGTTATCGCTTTCAAGCGGGTCCTCGCCGGAATCTGCTCAGATCGGCATCCCCGAAATTTTCGTAGCGATGCTTAAAAACGAAGTAAAAAAATGGCTACGTCTATAATTATTTGTGTTTATTGCAGCACACCATTTTGAAGAACTTTCCCTTGGAAAAAAGAACTTTGTGAGTTTTGTTCTTCAGTTCTGTCGGAATTGGAGAAAATTGTGTAGTTTCAACCCGGAAAAGGGGGAAACATATTGCTCGTGAAGTCATGGTGTACGTTTGAATTTTTTATTTTTTGTAATAACCGTATCGAAATTAAAAAATTTTCCCGATTATGTAATAATGACTTTATTAAAATCAAGAACTTACTAAAGATTTATTTACTAGTGAACCCTTTGAAGGAGTCATGCTCACATACCTCTGGACAACATAGGTTGTCGAGAGGAACTTATCGTTGCCTGTAGAAGCTTACAGCGAATAAGCCTCAGGATTAGCCGACGGGATTCCCTCAGGGCGTCCATCCTGAAATTCCAAACTATCAGTGATCTACCCATGTCCGGACCCAACTCTCACATAAAACTTCATTACTCGACCCACTCGGCCCCCGACGCTCTTTTGCCAACCGGAACTCCGAATAAATTGGATTTCAGCTTGGAGCCCCCACATCTGACTTTAAAAGCCTTTTCCGTACAAACTGAATCAGGGGATTTACTCTTCTCTTGGACGATATTTGAGACAAATAGAAGCTTCAATAATTAATCCTCATATTCTTATAAAACACCAGTGAATATTCTTTAAAATTGAAAAGAATATTACTGGCAGAGATCGTTTGACGGAGATTATTGCTAAAGAAGGTTTCACATTTTTAACCGGAATATATTTTTGGGCTTGGGGTTAGTTTGAAATTCGCTAAACCGACACCGACCTTTTTTCGTTTACAACTGAGCCGTTCCCACGGAAATGTAACTCCGTCAGCTTTCATCCGATTGAATAGGTTCACCAACACGTTGAAAAATTGCAATTTATGCTGAAATCATACGTTGCTAGAACCGTTCAGAAAATGAAAGCAGCTGAGCTTTACGGAAATCATTGATGAAGTATGATCAATCCTCTAGGTATTCCTAATAACGTGAATTGACAATAACCATGCTGGCTTACTACGTGTTTCATATCCAAAATCCAAAAGCATTTATGCAGGTAGATACTCGTACATTAAGATACGAATAAAATAGTGGGCTCTTCCCTGATCAGCTGAATGAGATAAGTTTTCTCCTGGTCACTGTAGGATGCTGTTCACTGTGATATTTTATAGGGAGACTCCATGGAACATTATGAAACGGAAGAACTTATGGGTTCGATCCTGATTGGCTGAGTGAGCTAAGTTCTCTCCTGTTCACCCTAAGAAGTATAATTTTGTTCGAGTCTCTGGAACATTAAGAGGCAATTGAAATGTTGGGTTATTTACTGATCAGCTGAGTGAGCTAAATTCTCTCCTTTTCATCCTAGGAGTTTGAAATATGATAGGATGACTTTCTGGGACATAAGAGACGAATGAAGTGATGAGTTCTCTCCACATCATCTGAGTGAACTAAATACTCTCCTGTTCCTAGGAAGTTGAAACTTGATAGAAAAACTCTGTGGGACATAGCGGGCCGATTAAAATTATTAGCTCTTTCTTCGTCTTATGAGTGAGCTAAATTTTCTCCTCTCCATTTCGGAAGTTGGAATTTGATAGAGAGGCCCTCTGGGAAATTGGTAGACTAATGAAATGATGGGCTCCATCCTGATCAGCTAAGTGAGATAAATTCTCTCTTGTTCACCCTAGGATGTTGAAACCCTCTGAAACATCAAGAGACGATTGAATTTATGGGTTCTGTCCTGATCAGCTAAGTGATCTATGTACTCTCCTGTGAGGTGGAAATTTGATAGGAAGGCTCTCTGGAAAATTATGAGAAAATGAAATGAATAGCTCCATCCTGATTGGCTGAGTTGGCTCATCGACTCAACCACATTCACTCCCCGAAAACAAATCCATGAGTTAATGTTTTTTTATGAAGTGGAAAAACTGTTTTATTTGTAAACAAATAATCCGTCCGATTTCTTATTTCAAAACTTATTCACAACCATGAATCGCAATGCGTTTGCCGGCCGGGAAGTTGTAGAATTTTCGCTAATTTGGATTCATCTAATTCTGTATTCTGGTTATGACTGTCCAGCAGAAGAGCTCTCCAATAATTACGTAAATAATGAGTATTTGTTTAATAATCTACAGCGTGTAGAATATATATATATATATATATATATATATATATATATATACATATATATATATATATATATATATATATATATATATACATATATATATATACATATATATGTCTCATAATTCAACGTAAAACTTTCTATGCATCACATCTTGGGTAGAACACCAAGGATGCACACACAGTGACTCCGAATATCCTAGCCGCATTGCTGAGTCGTCATATCATCTAATAACCCGCACTTCCTACCGCAGGCTGTCTTCTAAATCATCTAAATGTCAAGGTCTCTTTCATTAGATCGAGCCTTCTTAGCAACGTGGTACGATATGACCTTAATGGAGTCTGAGTGCACGAGAAGTCGTTGAATGAGTGTCCTTATCAGCCGTTATTAATTTTATGATACTACATATGTAAATATATTTCAAATGTTCTAAGTTTATCATTAAAATCGACTGAATCTCTTGATTTTTGATGGAATATTTCATGGATTACCGACAGAAGGGTGTAATTGTGTTGTGACACAAGATTCGCTAGGTATTTCGATTCACACTATTCATGGTACACTGGTACTTTAATCATTATTATTATTCATGTTGTAGTTCTTTGTAAGCTATTTATTAAACTTTTGTTGGTTATATGCTTGATTGTAATAATTGATCTCCTTGATCATTGATAATTGATCTCCACTCTGAAACCCACCATCGTGTGACGTGAATAACAGAAATTCAAAAGCAAATTTAGATAAAGGCCGGTTGAGAGTGATGAATGGTCGAGAGAACTTAGTATGCGTCAAGTAGAATACCACTTACTTTAGAGAATCAACATCATCAGATGATTATATCAAATATTACAATACAACGTTAGTGTGGAAAGAGGAAAAGTCAAACGAGCACAGCAGGATATAAATTACCATATGATGGATACCAATAAAAGGTACATCAAGTCTAGGAGGATAAATAATAATATTAAAAAGTGTCAATGTAATATTAAATAATTTGATTCGAAAAACCAACTTCGTCTAATAACACCGATCATACTCTTCGCAATCCTTGAAAGATTCCATGGAAAATCTACGGTTTCAGTCTTTATCTACAAACCAATACCATTATGGATTGGAAAATTGTTTAAATGAGGTCCTGGGCGCGAAAATAAATATAATCTCGTGTTGTAGCTTATCAATATTACAGAACTTTTGGCGCAATTATGAGTTACGCAACTTAGTGTCCGTGTGCGCAATTACTATGGTAACTTCCAGGCAAACCTCAGGCAGGTGTCTCGAGTTTACCAAACCTATCGAATAAATTTGGTAAGGTATTAATCAATCAACTTTGTGGTCGTAGGTACCTACCCTGGTGTAGCTACCTACACTAAGTCGATTGAGAACAGTTGCGGAAGCTTGTGATGCTAAACAACATCATGTTCAAAATCACTTGAAAAAATTATGAAGAATGAGCGAACCTTGTCTAGAGTTGTTGGAAGATAGATGGAAAAAATTCTGAAGCATATGGCTATTTGGAAAAATAGCACCAGCGAACATACGATTAGTGATGATGGTATAGTTCGGGCCTGAAACTATTCAATGGTCCTGTTGAGAATATTTTTGTTCTATTTTCCAGCTTATGTAAGGCTTTGTATCCAGAAGTAGTATCAACACAGTCCATGTTTACGCCGTAACGGCAAAATTGCGGCAGGTCAGAATACATTTCCTCATTCTGCATCAAAATGTTTGACTGAATATGTGTTTAGCCCTACGGATATAAAATATTCAACTTCATAAGCCGGCTGAATGGTTCTAGGTCAAGGGGTTCAAGGTCATTGGGTTGATTCATAAGAGTATCTCGTTGAGCTCTTTATCCCCACCACTCAGGACGTACATATGATACCATCTAGATATTCTACATGAAAAGACTGACCCTATAACGTCGACCTTTCATATAAGTACCTTTCGAAAGATGGCCTGATAAGCTGCTCCACCTATTATTCAAACTGTCTTCACTGCCCATCCATCGCGTGGCTCATGGTTAGACTTTCACATTTGACGACGCTTTTCATTCACCTCGAACAGTTCCATCATTGAGATGGATTTCGCCACATTTACATCTCCCAAATTACGTTTTCCGAAGAATTCATGAATGTTATTTGAATAAATATATACGTGAGTTGAAACTTCTCTTATTGAGCCAAAGCAGGTCGATTCACCTAAAGCCGAAGACATAATATATTAAGTTTTCAAACTAAGAATAAATAGAAGAAAACTATAGAAGAAAATTGTTATGAAATGGAACTGGAAAATGTTCCAGTCATGCAGTGATCATATGAGCGACTTTTCGTCAATTATCAAACATAAAAACGTTATATTGTTTTGAAATTTGAGGACGTTGAGTCTGAAGAAATTTTAAACTATCGATTTTATGACAAATAAACGCTTTCCAAATAATATTTTGCAATTAAAATATAATTTTTGATTTTTAATTTTTTGCAGTTTTTATAGATTTTTCAGCAAATATTAATGAAAGAAAGTACATTTTTCAGCATAATTTTGTGCATAAATTTTTTATTGTTTTAGTTCTCCGTTGACAAAAGACAAAAATTCTGCAAAAAGTATAAATTCATCTATTTTCAGCCGTTTCCAGCCATTTTTAATAATTATTTGAGCACTTTTTTGAAATGAGGCCAATTTATTATGATCGGAAATTTCTGGCCAACGAACAGGAATTTTCATCGCAATCCTAAGGAGAAATCATCTTCCAAGGATAGCGAAGAGTATGATCGGTGTTATTAGACGAAGTTGGTTTTTCAACTCAAATGGTTTAATATTACATTGACCGTTTTTAATATTATTATTTATCCTCCTAGACACAATGTACCTTTTATTGGTGTCTCTCATATTGTAATTTATATCCTGCTGTGATCATTTGACTTTTCCTCTTTCCATACTGCCGTTGTATCTGATGTTGTTGATTTTCCAAAGTAAGTCGTATTCTACTTGACGCATACTAAGTTCTCTCGACCATTCATCACTCTCAACTGGCCTTTATCTAAATTTGCTTTTAAATTTCTGTTATTCACGTCACACGATGGTGGGTTTCATAGTGTGGCATGTGTGACCTTCCGCTCCAAAGCTCCCTGATAAGACATGGTTTTACTCTTGAAAGTCCCACGAACGCCGCCTTTCTCCTGCCTCAGAGCATATGAGTTATTGCCTAGCTTCCTTAAAATATTTCTGCCGTTTTTTATTTATAAAGATGTATTGTAGGCTTTTTTGAATTGTTACAATTCCTGGTATAAATTATTAGTCTTTCTCATACGACATTTTTTCTGATAACTGTTTATCCGGTAGAAGAAGTGGATTTTCTCTAACGCTAACTCAGCTGTCTCTGAAATTTCCCCTGTTAATATTTCTTCGAACAAATGCTCCTATGTGTGACATATACCTACTTGTTACTGATCCAGTAAGAATAATTTATTACTGATGATTTTCGGTCCTTCCTCATCAAGCTTCTGAACCTCACTAACGGTAACCTTTGGTCAAATTAGGTCCTCATTAAGCGTCACATTACTTTCCTAATTCAACTTTATTAACTGATCTTCATCTGTGAAAAACCCGATTTTAATGCCCCCAATACCTCTAATAGCCCAGCAACCTTGTCGTGTGAAACGGGGTGTACCGTGCGTCAAATCCGGTAAGTAGTCTTTTTTTTTTTTTTTCCCTAACTAGTTTGTGGTGTTGGCCCAGTGAACAATCCAAGTTTGAGACCTTGAGCTTCCGAACTCAACCTTGTCAAAAATCGAAAAAACCGCGAAGGTTTTGACTTTACTTCAGTTTTGGGCGATTGTAACCCTAAAGGACTAGTTTCTCGGTAACACCTACCCGATATGCTTTTAAAGTGGACTAAATTTGCTACATTTTGAGACCATCACCATTTCTGTAGATCTGAAAGTTTCCGAGATATAGGGTTTAAAATATATCGAATTTTTCGGATTTGTCAATTTTTAGCAACATTTTATTCTTCTGAATGAGATTTTGACAATTTTTCTGCAGGCAACCTCCCCTCCCCCCACCTAAATATTCCCGTGGGTCCTGAAGAGGTTTGAATGGAACCACTGACCCCCCCCCCCCCCCTCCTCCTCCCTGTTTTTATTTTTCCAACGCCCCGTAGGCAAGAAAAGGGAAAGTTATATTACCGGCCGAGAACCCCATTTCTGGTGCATCTTCTATAAAGGGATCTGGATCTAAACTGAAATCAAATCTCCGCCTATCGTAGAGTTGTATGTGGTCGATCTCTCTACCTGTTGTCTGAGTAGAGAATTGCGCCCTTCAGGAATGATATAAAAAATTCCAGTTCCGGGGTTGGGTGCCTATATACGCATGCACAAAGCACCCTTGAAAATTAGTTCTTCGTAACTTAGGGGTGACAAAATGAAGTTTTTAGCGGTGTTTTAGCGAACTTTCCTTTCTAATAACCCCAACGATTTTGATGAAATTCACATGAGTTATTCTTTGGTTTGGTACAAATAATGTCCACAATAGCACGCATCCTCCTAAAAATGATTTTCGGAGCGTTTATATCCCAAAACTGAGCAAATCCGAAAAATGCTATATATTTCAAAACGAAATATCTCGGAAACTGTCTGGTAAACAGAGGTGGTAATGGTCTCAAAATGTAGTAAATGTAATCCAATTCAAAAACTTATTCGGTTAGGTAGGTGTTATAGCGAAAAACTAGTCCTTTAGGGTTAAAATCACTAAAAACTGAAGTAAAGCCGAACATTTTGCGGTTTTTTCGATTTTTGACAAGAGTGCATTTGGAGCTGGAGGTATCAAAACTTGGATTATTCTTCGGGCTAACATCACAAACAAGTTGGCAAAAAATCGAGATCTGCCGTCCGCCGTCGTCCGCGGCTTTTCTCCTAAATTACTAGACCAAACTTTTTGAAACTTGGGTTAAAAATCACATTTGGGGTCTAGATGCTCCTTATCAATTTTTATCAACCCCAAAGGGTAGTATTAAAGGGTAAACATTCAAAAATCGAGATCTCGAAAACTTTGAATGTAACAGCTATGATTTTTTGCTGGTCAATGATGAATATTATCCCAAAGAATCGGATTCCCTCATAGTTTGTTGGTTCAAGTTTCAAAACACCTAGATCTTAAAAATTGGGAAAAAAACGTTTTTTCTCCGACCGCAGTCCGCCATCTTCTTAACTACTTATGAAGGAAGTTAGCCATATTTAGCTCGAACACTACATGACGCTGCCCCTGAAATCTCTGTCACTTACCATCATACAGTTAATTTATTAATGTTTACGGTGGAATTGAAAGGTTACGACATCATCCTAATTCGGTAATCTCCAAAATCTAAATTTCCACTCACATTTTACATTTTAGACCGTTTTGATCATCTTTCGTTCCGTAAAAAAAACGGAAGTTAGTGAAAAACGTTGTCTATTTCCACGAAAAATAAAGAGTTACAATGTTAAATCGATTTCGACGGTTAGGCCATCATCAGTAACAAACAATAACAAGTTATTGTTTGTTACTGATGATGGCCTAACCGTCGAAATCGATTTAACATTGTAACTCTTTATTTTTCGTGGAAATAGACAACGTTTTTCACTAACTTCCGTTTTATAATGGGTTTCCACAACTTCGTCGCGAGTGATTTAGTTCGTTTTAGTTCGTTTCGTTCCGTGTCTGTCTGTTGTGCCTGTGTGTCTGTCCTGCGTCTAAAAATCTTGCAACAAGCCTAATTCCCACTTATTTATATATTTATTTACAATACATGTATGCGTATAAATAAATATACATATATTTGTATATATTTCTAGTGGATGAATGAAACCACCAGCGATCTCGCATACCTAGTAGTACAGCATTTCATTGATAGCTGTCAATGTAGAATGAACGTTGCAATTAATATCCAATGCTCCACGGTACATTGGAAATTCCATTCCCCGAAGGAACGTCGACAATTTCAAAGCTAGCGACGTAATAACCCCCTCGGGCTCTCCATCGTCCCCCTTCCACTAGCTTGCAACTTGATTTGACTCCTTCTCCAAGTTAACGAAATCGAGGAGACTCTTGGATGCTCTCATGCTGCTTATGCACTGTTCTCTAATTATCTAATTACCAATAGAAAGCAATAGGGTCATTCCATGTCAATTCAACACACCCAATTTACCTCACCATTTTAGATTTTACTCAAATTTGGTATACTCATAGTAGGTGTTGAGACTAAGAAAAATACCAAGTTTTAAATTTTTATCTCAAACCGTTTCTTAAATATGGCTATGTAAAACTTACAAAATCTCGCCAAAAAACCATGAACGGTTGTTATACTATTCGCTCTAGGAACTGTCCTAATTGAGCTAGAGAGCTGGGCGAGGTTTCATTTTGCAGCTTTTTTAATTATCTTTCCAGTGATATACAACAGGACATAGGTTCTAATAAAAAAAATTTTGTCAAAATACAAAACAAATTTTGATTTAATTTTTTCCAAAAAGTACATAATTTAAAATTTTCAAAATATTCCTATAAATACTTAGTACTGTTGTAAACAATGTGACAAAATATAAATATGGGGTGATGATGGGTTCATTGTTTAAAAAAAATATTCCTGACACTAGTTTCCACTAATTGCCCGGTTTTGACTAAATAATAAACATACGTACTTTTACCAAAGAGGTAGGCTATTTAATTAAATATATAAAGGTATACTATGTATAAAAGTAAAAAATATCAGAAATATTAATTCAAAATACCATCTTGTAAAAACAAAACCAATAACCATAGATATATTCTAATAAAAATTAAGTTAATCGCCTATTAATTAGTTAAACAAAAATCGTGAACATATCTGTAACAATAAATTTGAAAAAGGTATGAAATAGTCTAAATAGTTATGTAATAATTCTGGTACAAACAGATTAATCAAAATTCACATACTGATAGTTACTTTTTTATACAATTTAAACTAATATTAATGGGTAAAACAAAAACATTGAAGGTTCCGGTAACTACAAATTTTAAAAAACTAAGAAAAAAGTGTAATATATATTTAATAGTCTCATCGTAACATATTAATCAAAATGAACATTCCATTTCCACAGACTTGAGCCAGTCTATACAGGCTGAGCAGTTTGGTTTCAAGTTGAAACAAGCACAGTGTGCCTCCATCAATGCACTACCTGTCTGTGCAATCATTCAGTGACTAGAGCCTATTCTGAGAGGATGTTTAGGGAAACTACTGTCAACTCAAAACTTAATTTTTCCTCATGTTAGTTTAATCTAGATAGTTGTTTAAACATTATCGTTAGTACTGCACCAATTGTGTTACATTTACTTACCTACTCGTATACCTACTCATCATCATAAATATGTATAATATTATGTAAATTTTGATTAATCTGTTTGTACCAGAATTATTACATAACTATTTAGACTATTTTCATACCTTTTTCAAATTTATTGTTACAGAAATGTTCACGATTTTTGTTTTACTAATTAATAGGCGATTAACTTAATTTTTATTAGAATATATCTATGGTTATTGGTTTTGTTTTTACAAGATAGTATTTTGAATTAATATTTCTGATATTTTTTAACCTTTATACATAGTATACCTTTATATATTTAATTAAATAGCCTACCTCTTTGGTAAAAGTACGTATGTTTATTATTTAGTCAAAACCGGGCAATTAGTGGAAAACTAGTGTCAGGAATATTTTTTTTTAACAATGAACCCATCATCACCCCATATTTATATTTTGTCACATTGTTTACATCAGTACTAAGTATTTATAGGAATATTTTGAAAATTTTAAATTATGTACTTTTTGGAAAAAAATTAAATCAAAATTTGTTTTGTATTTTGACAAAATTTTTTTTATTAGAACCTATGTCCTGTTGTATATCACTTCAAAGAGCATAAAAAAAGCTGCAAAATGAAACCTCGCCCAGCTCTCTAGCTCAATTAGGACAGTTCCTAGAGCGAATAGTATAACATCCGTTCATGGTTTTTTGGCGAGATTTTGTAAGTTTTACATAGCCATATTTAAGAAACGGTTAGAGATAAAAATTTAAAACTTGGTATTTTTCTTAGTCTCAACACCTACTATGAATATACTAAATTTGAGCAAAATCTAAAATGGTGAGGTAAAATTTATATTTAAAGTGTGTTGATTTGGCATGGAATGACCCAATAATAATTCATTCCGGATCATCACTTGATAATCTACTTATCTTAAGAATTTATTTTCAAGTCAATGGCTGCTCTCATTATTTTGAGCCGCTCAGGTTGGCATCATGATCATTTGAATAGTTCTTGATCATTTTGTTAAAAAATATTAAAATTATCATATGCACCAGTAAGTACTGTTGAATTTGGTGAATCGTTTTTCGGGGTTCGGGAATCGAACCCTGGTCTCCCGCGTGACGAGCGGGGATACTGACCACTATACTACCGTGGACCGGGGTGGTTGATGAGGAATAAGAATAATTGGTGGAGGCAATTACCTGAATGAGACGAAGAAATCTCCCGAGAAAAAAAGAGATCTCCGAAGAGTAGCACAATATCGACAGTACCGAAGGTGGCTCCATCTGCCCCTTGGTACGACACGAAGTTCTCAAAGTTCAGCAAGAATGTGAGGGTGATTAGTTGGATAAAACGGTTCGTGAAGAATCGCAAGACTCAAGCCAGCTTGAAGATGCGTAGTCAGAAAGGACAGGAGGGAGAATTCGAACGGGATGGCGTATATGGTTAATATTAAAATGGCAAAAGTTTTATGTACATTGCAAATTTCACCTATGGGATGGTGAGGGGGGGGGGGGGGGGGTTAGGGGCGCCAGGACATTCGATAATAGAGTTCTTGATTGGCCGGAGGGGGGGTCCAAAACTATACTTTGCTAACATATGACAAGAACGTGACGGAAATGGAATAGTTACCCCTTCAATGGGTAGAGACGAGTTCGATTTTATTCCGTATTTCTTTGACTTTTGATAGCTTGAACGTTTATATACGTTCAAAATTACTTTACACGCACTTATCCTAATGAGATCAGAAAGTGTCAGCGCCAAAGGCAACAGAAACATTATGAGGAGTCAAGTAGTAAAATACGAGTGTATTTGTAATACAGGAGGTATTTTAGAACAGAAAATATTTTTATGTCCCCCTCAACAATCCCGTTTCCGAGCAGAAGAGGTGACTTTTTGGTGTGAGAGCGTCGAGACTCGACCCAGAACGGTTATAAAGCATCAAATTAATTCAACAAAGCGTCGTAAATTCTGTACCTTCCAGAACGTTTTCTCTTTCGCTCCTAAAGCTGAGCGGGGGTTCAGTCCCTCCCATCTCTCCTGTGTTTTCCCTCTTGTTACTATGCGTCAACGATCCCTCGTTACAGTCGTATCGTGCAAAATTCAATATTTCATGGAACGATAATCGGGTGCGAGGCTTCATACTATGTTCAAAATGTGTGTACAGTTTTCGGCGTTGTTCGTCGGACTTTATTCGACTTGAACTGAAGGTCTGCTTTAAAATAACGCATGATAAAATCAGTTGGAATGACCTCTTCTTGCTAGATTCATGTTCGAAGTGGTAGAGGAAAGAGGAAGTAGGCTCGATAAGTTGCAGTGAAGAAATGATAATTCATTTGTTTGATTGGCCGTCATTTGTAGGCGCCTGGGATGTGCATAATTGGCTAATTTGCAATGTTCTTCGACTTGTGGACCCCTTTACTTTTTTCAAACATAGACAAAAATTTATATATTTATTCTTAATTATATGTTTTGGAAAAGGAGTTCAGGATAGGTTTATTCTTCAGATGGGGCTCCCCTAAACTTTCCACAAATATTGTGTATGAATGTAGGGATGAGTGTAGAACATAACCCTTGGTGACCCTTCACGATGGGTTTACTGATGAGCAACGCACCCACAAAATATCAGCTGAGATTCATAACCAAAGGGATGAGATACATCTTTTGGCCGTTAGTTTTGTATTTTCTTCCTCTCAACTCCAACAGTTTTTACCAAAATTACTTGAGTATAGAATGAGAAATAAAATTTCATTGAAACTATTTTAGGAATTTACACTGAGCGCACTCAACACAGAACCCGGTAAATTGAGCACGTGGTGGGAAATTATTACCAAACCACTCACCAGGTGTTTGGGACTCGTGTTTTTAGTCTGTGTCTTTAAAAATGGGCTATTGATTCGTTCTTATAGGCCGCTGAACCGGATGTTTTTTAGTGCCTGTACTTAATTATATTGTCAGGAGTTTTAAATGATATCTTATACGAACATATAGAAAAGCGGTTTCACAGGATCTCAACCTCCTGCCCGCAACTCTGGTCGCCAACAGGAGGAAATAGAAGTGGGCTAGGTTACATTTTATACAGTTCCGCTGCTCTCAGCATCGGAGCAATAAATATCGATGGTGATATATTTTAAGACCCAACCCACTCGTCGTGGTCGTTCTAAAAAATACGGAGAGAATATCGTAGACTCAAGAAAAATAGTTGAGACTACTCTTTCTGTGTTTGTTCAGGCAATCTGAACTTGTTTTCAAATGTCCTAATATCAAATGACGCAATAATGTGAAATATATCTGTGTGTTGGATTGAAAACAATTTATTTGAACAGTTGCCTCAATAAATGCAATTTGATTTTAATGGTACGAACTATTAACAGTATTCAGTGATTTTAAAAGTTTGGAGAATGAATTATTCAATAACACAATGTAATCGCATTTACAGATTTATTTAAATTGCCCTCAAAGTTATTAAAATATTTTCCAGATTCAATTCAAAATGTTTAAAAATTCAATCCAACTTCTTTAAAATTATGATAATTTTTTACAACTGCATTTACTTAAACCTTTCATCAATAAATTCACATTACTGATATGGTGATTAATTACCAGAATTAATTCGACTTCAAGAGATCAGGATAGGGGTCAAAACTGATTGCAACTACCTTATCGCCGAGCTTTCGGTATATTTAATACCTCCATCAGGGCCTACTACAAATAACTGGAATACAATTTTCACCCAGCAGAGAAACGTAGATGAAAAATAGCAATAGCACAGGGTGAACTCAAAAAATTATTAGGTGCCAAAACATAACAACTACTATCAACTAAATTAAAACTTACTCAAGGATGCTACTGTGTCAGTATATTAGACTCTGTCAGAAGAGGAGGATAACTTAAGGTCATAACTAAAAGATTTGTTCTCTTTAAGTTTATGAACTTATGTCAGTTTTGAACCCTATCCTGATCTCTTGACTTACTGACTTGGCTTACAAATTACTGATGAGAAACAACAAAATGAGCTTATAATATAACGTAGCGGTGGCCCGATACATGCAGCAGATAAAACGAGGAACAAGTTCATCTCGAAGTCTGAAGACTTTTGTGCAGTTACTTGCTTGTAGTACGTCTGATAAGTTTTGATTCTGTTGACTACTAATTATTTTTCTTGCTCCTCACTTTATCTTGGAGAATAAGTTTTCTACTCGATTGATCATCAGCGATTAAGGCAGTAAAATTATACTCATCGTTGACGAATCTGTCATCTCAATTACGGAGGATGTTCTGTGCATGCAAGTTTTTACACTAATAATAGCTCGTCTTCTGATGAATTATACAACAGAATTCCATCATGTTCATCAAAAAATCGCATAAGAGTTCAGCAGTTGTTGTACGAGAACCAATGATTTTCTCAAAGCAAGATTTCCAACCGGTAGCCTACTACCGGTACTAACAATTACAGTTACTCTCCGTATCCACCTACCTCGTGACGAGTTGTTGCAGCTTTCTGAGGGGTTCACAGAGTCACATATTTGTTCCAGGTTCAGATTTCTCCTAATTTAGTGGAGATTGTAGCAGAAAGTCACAGGGAGTGAATAGTTAAAGCAGATCAACGGGCGGCTTTTTTATTGAGCTACGGGCATTTCAGTAATCAACTTCGTGAAGCAGTTGCAACTCTCGCTGATAAGCTAAGTAACGAAGATGTACCTACCATTGGGTTCAATCAGGGCGCTCATGGCTAGCCGACTTGTAACACTGGATAAATGTCCAGGGGTGCGACCTATAGGGGTTGGAGCATGCTTGTGGCGAATAGTGTAAATAGGTAAGTGAATGGCGGAAGCTACAGGAAACGAAGTCACTAACGTTTGCATTGAAAGTCAGCTTGGTGGTGGACTGAATGGAGGTATTGAAGTAACAGTTCATGCCATAAATACATTATTCCACCAAAATGCAACACCTCGAACGGGGACTGCTTCTTGTTGACGCCAAAAAGTCATTCAATTCAGTCAGTCATGCAATGGCTTCGTGGTACACGCGTACGTAGGTATTGGCCACGTAGTGCCGGATTCCAGGTTGAATTACGTTGGGAGCTGTTACGCAAAATTGGAAATGGTTTATAGCCACCTTCTCGTACTTAGACATCGCAGTTAGTTTCCTTCAGTGGACCATCAAATTTATTTTTATCAATTCGAAAAACGTCTTATATATCCATACTTCCAAAAAAAACTTTTTAGCAAGAATGTACTGCTTTTTAATGTAATTCTTCCCATGACGAAATTTATTTGTCTACCGTAACGTTGTTTTTCCGACTGAACACAGCAGCGTGTATATAATGCTGTTTCTCAAATAGTATTTGGAGGTTAAATATCGTTCGCAAGGCTTTGCTCTGAAAGTTGCAAAACTCTTGGGGAAGGTTCTCTAGTATAAGCTCGTGTTATGTGACGTGGAAACGTTCTTCTGACGTGTTGTTCCTTCAGATGTGTGATCACCTTCTGAGACTATATAGCTTATTCTTTTCTATTTTATGTTCCTGTCAGAAGTAGTACCAATGCAGGGAGGTAACAGTAGTTTAGGGGATTCAGTGAAAGGTTGGTAGGTTGTGGGAAACTCACGATACCTACCTATCCTAAGATTACATCCATGCTAGAAATATATTTAGGGCTCGACAACTAGTTTTCCCACAAGCACAAAAAATAACCCGTATGGTGATATATTTATTATTCATGATTCAATCCGCACGATACGGCTTTACTAATGGCTTCCTGCTATCGAACGATCCCAATAGACAAGTTGAATGTTTCTATTCACCTATCCTACGGAAAATTCAAACAATTCAATGGTTTTGAAACATCTCCATGTGATCACACCGAATCGAATTCAATATATAACAAATGTGTAGAGTGATCGAGTATTCGTCCCATGAAGGATAGCAATAGAAATCCGCAAGTGCCCCCCCCTTCCGCCCAAAAATTAGGAATCCCACAAGAAAATATATTTCAAAAGGTAACGACACCTAAATCCTAATTAAAAATGAAAATGGTAACGAAAAATAATAATTAAATTAATTAAATGAAAATTGAACTCAACATTGACTTTTTTCCCATCTAGAATTATGAGGGTAGGTACTATTAATTAATGCTGTTTACAAAACTGTCTAATACGGTCATGAGCCAGTTGTAATTCCGCATGAATTGATGGTGAGTTCGGGGTTTCGTTGTTGTTTCAAGATAATTCCGTTTTCTTGCCAAACTTCCAAACTTTCTAGTGGTGCGCCACAGCCAGAGTTCAGTAGGTAGTCTCGAAGTTCGGGCTCTCCTGATTTTCAGTCAACGTGAACGTAAGACTAAACATTGCAAACAATAATCCACGAATGAGATAAAGAAATAGCCCCGTAATTTTTCTGGTGTGCTGTCGTAATTCGCATACTTTACTGGGCTGCGCTTCGGCCTATCCTGTTGCAGTCTTGAATGGAATAAAAGTTACCATTGAAATTACCTATGTGCATATCAAAATTATCCAGCCTCTCCTTTTCCCAGATCCCTCGATTTCCAGGGCAAGAGTGGATGATTCGTCTCACACTGAAGTTGCCACAGAACATGCGTATAGTCATGACGTCATGACTCTTCTTCATGCTGATACGTCCAATTTGATACGCATCAAACAGAACACCAAATCTCCCTCTTCGGAGTAGCATATTTCAATAGAATGCAATTCAAAACTCAATTTTCAAAACAATGCAACATGAAAAAAAAATTCACTCATATGATCATTTTTGCGGGGGGGTCAGTGTGAGGCAGCGTCTACACTTCACTTCGCTTTGAATATATATATCCATATGAAAAAGCGTTAAACTTTGGGATTCGTTTCAGAATGTCTTAAAACGGATTTCAATGAGAAAAAATTTCGAAAATTTGGATTTTAAAATTTTCAGAGCCTGCAATAGCTTCATTTTCCACGAACATTCGCTATAAACTAATAACTTGATGAAGAATGTGCCAGGAATCTGCGCTTTGCACCATTTGCTGGTCCAACCATGAGGATAATGGGTATAAAATAGACGTAAAATTACTGAATTTTACTTAAATCAAACTTAACTACAAGGTTGGTACCAAAAAAGGGAAAATGATTAATTTTTCTTTCGTCATGCATAGTGGATTCTAAAATGAAAGTTCCGGTCATGCAGCATGCTCGTATGAGCGAATTTTCATTAATTATCGTAATATATTATGTTGTTGTGAAAATTAAGGGCTTTGAGGGAAAATTAATTGTTAACTACCAATTTTATGGCAAAAAACTCGTTCTGAATTAAATTCTGCGATTCAAAAAGAGATTTTGGACTTTTAACTTTTTTGCAGTTTTTATCGATTTTTTTAGCACATTTTAATGACATTTTAAGTACATTATAATAAATGTACATAATTGATTAATGAGCATAATTTTGTACATAAATTTTTAATGTTCTATTTTATTGTTAATTAACTCTATTTGAGCAATATTCTGCTACAAAAAGTAAATTTAACGGTTTTTAGTCGTTTTTTGCTGTTTTCAGTGATATTTTCAACACTTTTTTGAAATTAGACAAATTTAATGTCCTCAAAAAATGCTGGCCAACGAACTCGTCCTTTCGTTTGGAAAGCTAGATTTTTGGCGCATGAACGGAATTGTATCCCAATCCTAAGGACAGTTGACGCTCTGAAAAGACACACACACACACACACACACACACACACACAGTATATAACCAGTGTGTATCTTACCTTTAGATTTAGAATAAAAATATATATAATTGAAATGAATATTCTTCTTTGATGAAGTGAGCTCAATTTGTCGGTTTTATTCGCAGATACTTTTTTAACAACCCCAATTCAACGTGATGATGGAGTTGAATCCCCGCTTTTCTTTATCCAGGACAGCGTCTGTAAAAAGTGAGGAATTAATTGAGGAAAACAAATCCTAGCTTTGCTATAAACTCCACCCCTTCGCAGCCGCTCAGTCCATCCCCCGTCCTCCATGAAAGCTTTTTAAACAACCGCACAAATCATCCAAACGACGATGGTTTTGTGTTTCAGGATTTAGTGGGCTCCCTGGGGAAAAGAAGAGGAACGGACAGGGAAATGAGAGGGAGCAATTACCCCCACTACTCCTTCTCCTCCTCCTTAGTCGCTCAAGGCGCCTTTGTGTACACCACCCCCGTCCTGTCGACTGGTTAATTGGCGATCGCGAGAGAGCGGCTCTTCCTTGATTATCTCACGGTCTTTGTATTCTCGTTATTAAAATCTCTTGGAAGAGGTGGAGTTGCGAAATTAAAACAAGCTCCACGGAAAACCAAAGCGAAAAATATTTTATAAAACCTACAGTTATTTTGGTTCATGTCCCATTTTTTGTCCGTCATGTTTTCATCATGATCAAGACTTTATTTGTTGGTAATTCCGGTTATTTCTGGCTATTTGTTCTTTGCGACAGAAACGATTTACTGTACAATTTCCTTGACCTGGAAAATGACGGATCTACATAAAATTTCCTACACAAATTTCTCACCTCTTCTTGAATGGTGCCTTCTCTTGATTTACACGTCGAAAACCAAGTAAATTTTTGTCACTTCATGCTACTGACAATCAAGCCGACTTAGTTCAACTAGACAATACTATAACTGTTATATTTATTCAACAGAATCTACCAATATACCTTATCATCATATTTCTCTTCCTATAACATGGCTAAAATACCAATCTCAATACGTAATAATTTTTTCACATTTTTAATTTTAATTTATAATTACGCTAGTTTATTTTAATATTTAAGGTGACCCATATGTTTTCATTGAACCAACCTTCATTATTTCACTTCAACGAAAATGAACATTGTCTTCTGTTGAAAACTCAAGAACATGATAAACTAGCCACTCCGGCTCGCTTCGCTCGCCTCCACGTCCAGCCGGGGGGTAAGCCCCCCCGTACACCCCCGTTGGGGTATACTACAATTGAAACAAATAGGGGATGTTGCTTGCTTCGCTCGCTTGGTGTGGCTGTATAGACGCGATGGTCTTTACTGTTCAGTGGGACATGTAGAATGATTGGAAACAGCAGATCACTAAGAGTGATTTGAAATATGAAGGGGATGTTGCTCGCTTCGCTCGCTCGGTATGGCTGTATAGATGCGATGGTCTTTACTGTTGAGTGGGATATGTGTGTACTAATTTGCTTCGTTTTCTATGTGGTACCATGAAAAGTTTATTAGGTTAGTTAAAGATAGGCCATTTATCTGCGTAGAAGGGCAATCAAATTAAGATTATGCGGAGCCACGAAATTAAAAAATAAAGCCTTATTAAAGGGGCAAAACGAAAATAACAAATTGCTGTGGAATAATTTGCTGCGTTTTCTATGTGGGACCACGAAAAGTTTATTAGGTTAATAAAGATAGGCCATTTATCTGCGTAGGACGGCTATCCAATAAAGGTCATTTGGAGCCACTAAAAGTTTAGTTTTAAGAAAATTACAGTTCTAACAGAACTGCCGGATGTTAAATTTTTGTACGTCAGAAAGCTA
This sequence comes from Adelphocoris suturalis, assembly GCA_030762985.1. Classification (NCBI taxonomy): domain Eukaryota; kingdom Metazoa; phylum Arthropoda; class Insecta; order Hemiptera; family Miridae; genus Adelphocoris; species Adelphocoris suturalis. The sequence goes on from CM061042.1 coordinate 93,464,738, forward strand.
TACTGCCCACCCAACTTCGCAGACGTTTTTTTCTGTTGGGAATGACTATCAAAGGCGGCACCTTATGTGGAACCAGGGAAAGTTTAGTTTTAAGAACATTTCAGTACTAACAGAACTGTCGGATGTTAAATGTTTTAGGTATTTGTTTTCCCCGTCTATTATTCTGTTGGTGTGTCTTTCAAACGCGAGAGGTTCCTTCCTTCAAGAGGCTCGTAGGCAAAGATCAGATAACTACGTTAAGACGGAATAAGGAAGAGCGACCAACGTTTTCGTGTACATTTTTGTTCACTACATTCGGAAAACACGATTTCATGTCTCGAAATTCGCATGGGATCAAATTGGAACTTCATCGAAATTTGAAGACCAATTCGAGCAGAAAACTTCAAAATTTACTCTTTCTAAGGCGGAAAAACCATAGCGAGGGACGATTTTTTTACGTAATTTTCCGCATTCTTTTGCTGATTTTTCCGGGACGACAGCATCTTTCAGCTATTTTTACGGTACCATCGTGTTCCTGAAATGTAACTTTGTCGCTGGCGTACGAAGTGGTTTTGATCGAATTTTAATGTGGCAGCGGATAGAAGATCGGGCGCTCAGGAAAAAAAACGCGCATTAAAAGGGGCTGCCACCCTCTCCCTCCCTACAGCCCATGGTTAGGATGGGATTAGAAAATTTTGAAATCGCTTATGCCCCCTTTCGGAAAAATCCAAGAAGATCCCTCCACTCGTAGACTCCTGCCACTCAGTCGCTTGGCCGTGCATAGCATGGATAAACAGACAGACAAACGGAGTTTCATTCTTATAAAATAGTATAGATATGTATAGAGATAGAGATAAAACTTTCTTTCTTCTCAGTTCCTCTCATTTGCTATCCTCACCTGTCCATAAGCTGGCAACCTCGGTTAATGATATTCTCCGGTTTCGGTGCCACCCATCCTCCCAACCCTTTTGTTCCCATTATAGTGTTTGTTTTTCGTTGCATTAATTGGTAAACTCGCTGGGTTGCTAAATTTAAATAATGAATACATAACCTCAATTGGATGTTTCTAGCTTCCATGAGTGGCTTCCATCCATTCAATCCCAGTCTCTACTTTCAAATGAAGTTCGTTTCTCACAAATTCGACGCGAGAAACTCCTCGAAAAGCTTTTACTCCCGAGTATATGATTCGTTTGTTTCAAACCAACTTTGTCGGATTAAGTAATGTTTTCTCTCCCAACAGTCAAAGTTTTATAATGTATTTGAATTGTTGCAAAACAAATGATAATAATAAAATGGCACACCAATTGTGGGGTTTGGAATAGGCACAATTTATGGACATGCGATCTTACTTTGCGGAACATACGGCAGGAGTGAATCACTGCTGTACTTTTCGTCTGAAAAGGTGATGATTGTTTCGAAAGGCCACATTTTATTAGCGAAGTTTCAAAGAAAATGAAGTATTGAAATGGCACGTAAAATTTTAGAAGTGAAACTTTTCAAACATTTTGTCATAGAAATCCTGAGAAACTTCAAGAAATTTTGCTCAAATGGTCATGCTATGTGACTTGATTTATATCTGTTTTTGACATTACGTTATATTATTTCTGTTAGTAGACAATCCTGATTTATGGTCCTTCTCATTTTCAATTTGTGTTTGATGGGTTGGTTCTTGGAAGGTTCATTCGTATCACTCACTACAGATACCATCGCTGATCGCGGACTAACATTCATGACAACTTTCATGATACAGGTATCGAACAAAAGGTCATGGGCGGAATCGAAGCTTGATTTTAAGAAGTTATTTTATTTTTTTCATATCGTAAGAACACTCCGTGGAACGATTCGAAACGTTGTAATCAGTCTACAAACGTCTCCTTTTTTAGATGGTGGTGTTGGTGGGGCTCTACTACAATATATTAAATAATAAATCTCAACCCAAGTTGTTTCGATCCGAAGCCGATCCCACAACACTTGGAGAACCCTATGGAAGACACTGGCTGCTGTTGGGCCCTGCGCCTAATATCCCTGCAAAAAATCACTTCCTAAAATGCACTTTCTACCACTTTTTTCCTCGTTAATTTCAGAGAGTTAAATTTCCTAACTATCCACCAAGTATGCATTCCGCATTGATAAACTGGTAGTTATTAAACACATAAATAACAAGAACGCCGCAACTTATCCTACACGTTACTTAACAGCAGATCGTTTCTTCCTACGGCTACTAATAAAATCACTATAAACGACATAAAACAAGACATAGATAATTCGGAAGCTCAGATACGCTTAAAAGAAAACGAATAAGTCAGCAAGAAGGACTCCCACACCATCTCACCTTGCCTAAGATTTTAACCCCCTCCATCCTTCATCTATCCAGTGTTTGTGTTCAATTTTCAATAATATATATGTGGCGCTAGGGCCACAAAGAAGAAGGCGGAGATATATTTTCCTCGTCCAATGCGATTCATTAAATTATTTAGACCGAATCTATATTTTGGCTTACTTCCAGAAAGGGGGCATGTCTCTATGAACTATCAAAGGGTTCAGCAACGAATGAGGCCAATGTTCAAAGAACAACTGTTGAAAATAGAAGTTACAGCGGGCAATATAAGCGTTGGTGATAGCATGTAGAAAAATCGGGAGCGAATGCGAAGAGAAGCTCTTATTAATAACGGTTCGTCGGTGTGCGGTAAGAGAAACGGAGGGTAGTATTTTGTCCAGTGAGGGTGGCTTCAAAATAAAGAAGATCGATGAGGGTACGATGGCTAAGGAATTCCGTCATTTAGGAGCTTTGGGAAGCGGTTCGGTCACCCGGCTGAAACAGAAAATGCGGGAAACATCGGGGGGAAAAAACATTGAAAGAAAACTACGCCATTCCAAATCGCGGGAGTGGTTTGATAAAAAAGAGAGTTGAGGAGACGGGGACTGAAAAAAGAGGAGAAACATGCAATATAACACGACTTGTGCTATTCGGCCTATGTCACTTCCAACTGTTTACTTTGAGATGAAACGATAGAGAACTAGGGAAATTCGAAGCCCTCGTTGGCATCATCGCATTTTCGGGTGATGGGAATTTCAATGAATCCTATGAGATGGAAGTTTGGACTGCTAAGCGGCGTCGTATCTTTCGTGACTAACTCAAGTAACTTCATCTACCTGTAGTATTTCTAGTATAATAAATGATAAACACGTTTATTCACGAACACAAAAGACAAAATTATATTTTATTAGCAGAACGTGGACAACTTGTGTTGGCTAAAATTCCTAACAATTATAATTATGATGTAGTGAATAACTATCCACAACAGGATTCCCCTTCTTTGGGGCGCTGAAAGATCAATTGAGACTGTCTTGACTCCCGCAGCTTTCCCGATGGCAAACGTTTTGGTACTGGCTCTGGCCACCCTGAAAAGACCTTCGTAAGGTCGCAGAAGTGATGGCGTTGGCCGATCAATTCACTGAAAGACATATTTAGCCGTTGCGAGATCTTTTGGGATGTATAAGTTGCTGGTTCACGTTCTCGTTGGTGGAATTGACTGCCGTCCTACGTAGGTACGTCTTCGCATATAGTAATGGTAACTGATTTCCTGGTTCTTTAGTGCTGCAACTTCATTGCTAAGTTTGACAACCTGTTTTTATAATAGTTATTGAATAATGGTTTATCAAACCACCCAATGTGTTCGAACTTCCTTTCAGAGACATAAGCTCGTCTTCCTTACTTACAATCCCGTTCTGGGGCTCCGTTGAAATTTCTCAAGACTGTCCTTACTGGATCTGGCAGGCGCCTTTGCCACAGACAGCGCAAATTATCCTCGGAGACCAAAACGTGACCTATGGCTTACATTGTCGACAATAGGTACGACGGTTTATTTGATCCTAATTTCATTCTTGCGAGTTTTTCCTGTATTTCACAGAGAGTATCCGAAAAACGAGTGATTAAATTTATTGTTCTTGAGAGTAATGTATCAACTGTCGGCTGGTTGGTTTTTAGTTGTGTTGTACCTACCTCCTCGGCAACGTCCATCTCTAGTATCCGGACTGTGCAGCAAAATTGGTCTTCATCCTCACAATTTTGTACTATTCTGAAGAGTGTCTCACACTATGAGAACCATAACTGATCATTTCGCTGTGCAAATGTTAGTAGCTTGGGAGGGGGGGGGGGGGGCTCTCTTCGGCTAGGATGAATTCAGTTTACCTCTAAATTGTTGGCTCCTACTGCAGGTGTAGTAGATATAACAGTACCGACATTCAGTGGTATACTTACTGCTATTTCATGGTTTTGCTGCTGATGCCTCCCTTCTTTTCGTCGTCTTAATCCTCTTAATCGCTTTCAATCTCGCAGTTAACATGTTTTATTTTCTTGGGGTCACCATTTTTGTGACTAAGACGAGCACTTTATCTACATGTAGAAGTTACTTCAGATATACCCTTTAAATTAAAGACGCGTTTTGTCACTAACACAAAAGAGAAAAATACATTTTATTTGGTCACCTGTATGCAAACAATTATTCACACAACCATGCTCATACTTATCTCAGATTATCGGCCACGAACTACGCAGTCGTTAACGTAATACGTTTAGGTAAATTGAAAGCTTTCCAACGATTGGGGAACGATTCTTGTGCTACATTTAGCAGAACGTAAACATGTGATAGCTACAATTCATAACTATAATAATTATGATATAGTGGATAATTATCGTCCATTACAGTATCAAAGTTATTTCAAGTATGTTGCAACACCATCATCCCAAAACAACGATCTCAACGTACTTTGCAACAGTCATTAATGAGAGTAAGTAGGTTATTGACACTTTTATTGTGTACTGACTGAACAGATTTTCTCCTGGGAGTAATTGCTTTAAATCCAAAATATTTTTTCTTCACATTTTCGATTTTGGGAAATTTAAAGTGATATAATTGTAGCCATAGCTATATTATGCAAGACACGAATTTATATATGTATATATATATATATATATATATATATATATATATATATATATATAATATGTAACATTGTTTTACGTTTTAAATCCTCAACGCGTAGCATCGTTAAAGGAAACCAAGTTAAAACCGGATATTCTTTTAGGTTTCTCAAAATGTAAGGTTCGTGAAATTATGACGCACATTTGAAATATTTAATTATAATCTTACGATTTCCGAACAAAAAAATATGGTTACGGTCCGCTTATTAGGTGATCGACCTGTGAAAATCGCCCATCTCCTTCTTTCTTCTAGATTGGAGCCAAACTGAAAACGTATCTCAACGAGGAAGACAAACATTCCCTCTAGCTGGAGGAGACTATGAAAAACTTCAGAATTAAAACTAATGAAAATGAAACACTGAGAAGAATACCTGAACTGCTAGAAAAATATGTTCCAAACAAACCTGACTATATTTATACCTACATATCAATTTGTATCGTCATTATTCTGTTGAAGTTTAACCCTACCACTCCCAACACATGGATGTTAGGATCTTCTTTCAGTATCTGATTCTTGGCTACTTAATGCTCTTCCTACATTGATTCCCGTATTCTTAATCAACTAATTCGTTTTTGATTGCGAAATATTTTTCGTAGATTGCCGTCTCTACGGCCCAAGTGAAACAACTTTCTGATCAAATGAGAGGAAAAAAATCTTGATTAAAAATGGTAAAAGATTCCGTTTTATAGACCAGCTCGAAAAGATAGCTCTTGAGATACGCTTTATTAATGATAATCCCCACCTCCATGGCCCGCTTCTGAATATTAATTACATGATCCTCACTACCCTCCATCGTCCAGCAGAGTAGCTGGTGATCTCTAATGAATATGCACCAATTCATTACCATAAGGGTTCTACTTCAATGTTTACGCCATATTTTCGTAACTGGCCATGAAGATACATTTTATATTTACATTGTTTCATCAATTCCAATTCCGGGAATCATACAAACCGGGCCAAAGAAGTAAAAATACTGATTGGGCTCCTTCCATTTCCAAGTGGGGTATTTTGAGACTGTTTATATTCTAATAGCTGTGCCCGCTCACTTCACTCGCTCGTCCAAGACATGAATGTAGCACATTGGATCTTCACTATGGTTTCATATTAACAGTGTCAGCACGACTAGGGAAATACTATCTACAGTATAGGAAGTACTAACTACCGAACTCAAAGAGGCTCCAACCCAGGGACACCCCATTTAAATTTTCAGTATAGGTACATCTGAAAAGTGGAATTAGAACAAAATAAGCTAAAGAGCCTGCGCGGCTGATTAGAATGGTTTTTTTTTTAAATCATACTCTACCAGCCCAGAGAGTTCCCGTCCAAAAGTTCAGCATCACAAGTTGAATAGGATCCAAATTAGCTTCAAAGTTCACTCGGCTGATTAGAGTGATTCTTCAAAATTGAAATTATACACTACCCATCACAACCAAAGCGGGGGGCCCGTTCCGAAGTTTAGCGTCTTAAGTTGAATAGGAACAAAGTTATTTACATATGTATAGAAGATACTGTACCCGCTGACTCATCTTGTACGTCTTATTGCATACCAACCATCATTATATATGTTTGGGGGAAAAAATCAATACTTCTAGAAAAAATAAATAGTTAAGAATTATGTTATACTAGCCGGTTACCCTTGCGCTTCACGGACCCACTTGCACAGGTTAGTCTGTCCTTAGACTGCTGAAGTAACCATATCCAGACTGTATTCGCAACAACGGAGGCCACATGCCATATTACGGCATAGGAAGTAGCAAAATTGAAGTAACTTTAGCAACTACTCAGCTGATCCCAGCCCTTGGCATCATAAAGTAGAGGTCCTACGGGATCTACATGCCAAATTACAGCTTCAAAGGATGACAAGCAGGGAAATTAGCAGTTGAAGCTAACTCAGCTGATCATGATAAAGGATTGTAATACAGCCTAAGTTCTATCCCTAGGAGCGAATTTAGCTCAATCAGTTGATCAGGAAAGATACCATAATTTCAATCGTCTCTTAATGACCTAGCTAGTCTTCCTGTCAAATTTCAACTTCCTAGGCTGAACAGGAGAGAATTTATGTCACTCAGCTGATTGTGAAAGAGTCGATAATTTTAATCGTCTCTTGATGACCTGGAACGTCTCCTTGTCGAATTTCAACTTTCTAGAATGAACAGGAGAGCATTTATTTTTTAGGTGTATGAGATAATTTATGATTCTCATCGAACCTGTCAAAGAGCGCTCAAATAAAGAGCACTGAGCAGGAGGGAATTTAGGTTACTGTGCTGATCATGAAAGAGCCCATAATTTTAATCGTCTTTTAATGACCCAGGGAGTCTCCCTAGCGAATTTCAACGTCCTAGGATGAAATGGATGGAATTTAGCTCACTCAGCTGATTAGGAAAGCGCACATAATTTCAATCATCTCCTAATGGCCAAAAAAGTAACCCAATCAAATTTCAACTTCCTAGGATAAACAGGAGAGAATTTAGCTCACCCACCTGATCGAAATCATCAATACCAAACACGCGCGAAGAAAGGCCCCAAATTGCGTGTTGGCAAACATAATAAAATGTTGGGAGTAAAAAAAAAATCGCTTTTCGTCCCGTGTTTCACACGAACCGAATTCCCGTCCGTCACTTATTAATAATGCAACCCATGCTCCACTCGGAACACCCGTATAGCAACCCGTCAAAGCTCCACTTGACAAACCAAAGAAACATATGTTCGGGAACCAAAATAATCGGTTGTGAAGGGTAACCCTGTTTGTGAAATAGAAGGATGTTTTGGAGGTTCAGACTCAGACCTAGCCTATGTTGTGCGCCAGAACTCGCTATCATTTTACGACGCTTCCGTCAGAATTGGTCCAGATGTTTAGCCTACTATTGGGAACATACATAGAAACATTTATACATAGATAAACAGAAAAAAACTTTGAGTTTTACGTATTACGATTACCCTGCAGTTCGAAAAGGCTCCAATTCAAACTTCAGCAATCAAGTTTCAACTTGTACTTAATTAGGTAATTTTACAACCAAGCGTTCGCTCAATGTAACGAGCTCAATATGACCATAGTTACGTTGAAATTCCCATCAATGTTGCTGCAGTTATTAAGGCGTTTTGAATATCTATTTTCCAAGATCTGCCTTTACGAATAAAAAGTGCTCGACTCAACCCACCAAAATCGTATTGGTATCGTTGACTTATTCATCAAAAGTTCTTTACGCATGTACACACCCCATCCACATTTGACGTGAAAAGTTCGACGCTTTTCCAGTTTTTCCTTAATTACGAAGTTGCTTACCCAGGTGACGTCGTTAGAGAAAGCCGAGTTCTCAACGAAGGAGCAACTCTTGACAATTGCAATTATAGCCTAAGGGCCAGTTTCACCAATCTGAGCTAATGTCCCATCAACTTAACTAGACGGTAACGGGACTCCAGCGATTAAGAGCGGTGTTAAGGAATAATCTTTCACCTCGTAAATTCAGACGTCAAAGTAATCACCCCGTGGCCGGTTATGGTGTGGCTTAGTTAACGACGGAACGTTTCATTATGTCCATCAATCTTGGAACATGTGTCCATATTGGATTGAAAAGTTGCTCCTCGGATCTTGGAATCACAACCATACACCTTTACAGCTGAGGACCCCAGAATTTTACGGTTTATATTAGGTGAATGTTGAAAATTTTTCTAAACATGTCAAAACAACAAAACAAAACACTTAGTAGTACGGTAGTTTGGAAAGGAAAGAAATTAGCCTCAGAGAGAGGCCCCATCAGCTATTCAGTGATCCTCCGAATCTCGTAATTGTTTTTGAGGTGTCCCGAACGAGCTCCATTAATTTTCAGCAACGTGAGTCGATTAGGAAAGAAATTCGCCTCGGTGGTTCCGAAGCTGATCAGAATAATAAGAGAACTGAGAATATTACAGCAATTTAAAATAACTAGGTGACTCAGAAAGAGTAACGCTTAGACCACCGAGAAGTTTCAATGATCCTCTGTTTGCGCGTAAATTGAAAAGAACCAGAACTTTTTGATCAAACTCTATATACACACATGAAGAATTATTAAACTCAAGGAATTTCAAATTGTATTTCCATGAAGGAAATTTTTGATTCATTGCAATAGCTTAATTTTCTTAGAAAATTGGCTAAAACATTCCGACTTTGTTAGGTTTGGAAGTAATTAACCTTATGTTGTTGGTATAGAAATAATAATTTAATGAAGAGTAATTCCTAAGTATTTACTAATCAATAATTTAATAAATTAATACCTATAATTGAAGTAAGTGATTACCTACCTACGCATACGTATTATGCAGATTTTACGCTTCCGCACTTCTGCAAAAATGTCATACATGGATTCTACGTAAAAATTTATGGGGGTTTACAAGCAAAAATCTGTATCAATGTAATTCCGTTGAACGTAGTTTCTGTATATTTTGCTTCCTAGTATAGTATAGTTAGCGGAGGCATAGATGATCTGGATTTACTTTACCATAAAAGTTGTACTTTTATGTAAGATATTTCACAAATTATTCTCGCTCACTTTCTTGGAGCTGAATTATTTTGCACGTCGAAGTGCTAGCTATCGGCTACCCATTGTTATGAACAACGAAAATTAGTAAGGAGAATTGCTACTTACTATAATAAGAGTTATTAATATGTCAAGCTCAACCAGGTTTTACTCGCGAAGCTGAGGTCATTTTCAATTTCGGGTATTTTCTTTCGGTATAAATCTACAACCTATAATTTAATGTATATCTATATATTCTCGATTGGTTCAACTGAATATTGGTCGTGTTAGATGCATTTGTTTAGGTAAGTTGCAACAACTCGTTGAGGGACGAACATGTACATCATTCGTGCACACCTGAGTAAAACCACTCATCTTTAATTGGTCTATAAACAAGATTCTGACCTGATTTTTATCCTGGCAGAATAGATATTAATCTTGGTCGATGGATCGAGTAAAAAATTGTTACTTGAGTGCGTAAACGAGTGTCAATCGTCTTTGAAAGAACATTAAATATTTTATCATGCGAGATTGTAACTTTGCCGTGTAATTGGTTAGGATGCATAGTATGATGAGTAAATATAACTATGATACAACTTGAAATGCCAACTCGGAACACCCGTTTTCAAAAATCTTGCATTATTTTTAAACTTCAAAGTTACATGGAGGTTAAACTTTGCCGTCATATTTTTCATTAGTAATAATACATCTTTATGTTTTTCAACCTTCTGAATTTGAAGTTTTTATACCTCATTTGGTTAACAGCCGGGATTCCTCTTATGATTCATTTGTACCAAAGCATAATTAATTGGGTATATGATCCACCGCTAGCTTGTTGCTTATTTCTATTCCCTCGTTGCTCTCATTCTTCCTTCCGGCCTAGTCCTTTCTTATCCCTTTGAAGCACGTCCGTGAACTACCGTTCTGTGGGTCGCACGAACTTGGATGTAAAGTTTCGTTGGGACCTCTCCGCCCTGTCGGTACGAAACCCTGGAACTTTCAACATCCCCTCCCTCCCCATACCAGGTTCATTATAAGTTCTGGAGTTATTATTTCCTGGAGCTTTCCCTCCATCTGCTTCAACTACTTTGTTTCCACTCCTGCTAACCTGTACTTTTTCTTACCAATCATTCATGTTGCTGCTAACAGTTCTAAAGTAAGTAGCTTTTCCGATGTGTTCATTATCGATAAAGCTGTGCTTTCGTTCTTAATTTCTATCAATAATCTTTCATCAATATCTTCAACTGTTTTAACTAGATTGTTGCATACGAGAATGTCAAATTTGCTAAAATACGCTATTTTAGATGGTTTGTTAATTTTTGAATGTAATGAAATTATATAATTGAAAAATATTGAACAATTATCCGGACAGTGTTTTTATTTTTGTTATTCGTTAACCCTTTTGTTTGCAGTACATATTATCAGCGTTTTTCAAGATGTGAATCAATTGACTCAGGATTGAAGTAACAGTTGTCAAAATCACAGTCGTTGTGACACAATATCCCTTAATCTTAGTACGTATAATAGATCTTACTGATGTCATATGATTTTTTTTCCTCCACAAACAAAAGACGCCAAGTTGGGTGTGGCTCATAGTTTCCTCGCATCCGTTACATGAACGCAATGATCATTGATAGTTTTAAATAATCTTTAAAGATTCCTGGAGGTTCTTCTAGAGATAGAGCGAAATCTCCAAAAAAGACCCTTGCAATGGAAACTTTTCGATCTCCGAAAATGTTATCGAAATCGGATGGAAACTATAAATTTCTTGCTCGCTACAAGGATTTGAGGTTCGCACAAGCGCAACAGTTAATAACGACACGATCGTGATGAAACTTGTGCGAGGTGGGTTAGAAAATCGTCTTTCTCCGAATTGGAAACTTTGATTTTGGTGACAACAATTTTTTATCTCATTAAAGTGAAAACAATGCTTCCGCTACTTACTCGGAAGAAAAATATACCATGTAAGTAAATAAAATATGCTTCAGCGAAATACGATAGAGTAATATATTTAATAGTTTTCAGGTCTTTCTCTGCGGAACCACATTTGATAATCTTGTCACATTTTTAAGTAGGTATATTCAACTACGCATATTTTCGCTTCGTACCTATCAATAAACATCAACAATGCCGATAAATCCATAGGTGAGCGATAATACAGTTTCACTCTTCATCGACTGAGTTGATATTGAAGGAGTGTCGATTTGCTATCACCTCTATATTTCATCCTTTTTTCCACATCATTCAGCTTGAAATTCCTACGGAAAACGGTAGGCCTCCGTAATGTAATGGGAAGTTGGAGCCCACTACGCCCCGAGCAGATAATGCGGTTTCGACGCCTCCGCGCTTCTGACGTCATCAGTCATAATCGACGCCCCCCCGGAAGACGAAGATGAAACGATCGTTTCGTGTTCCTACCCGTCATGTTGACCCCTCTTCAGAGAAGTTGAATAATCTGTTTCCCCAATCACTGTTCCTGAATAAAATATTCATGAAGGATTGAAGCCCTATTGAATTGTTATGTTGGCCTCTCGTAATCAACGATAAATGAATTGTTTATTCACGAAGGGCGGAAATTCTCGATTGCGTAGTGTTTAAGGTAACTTTGGGAATTAATAGAGTACTTATTGCTTCTGCAGTTTTCATAATTGTCTGATGAGCTACATCTTGGAAATTGGAATATTCACTTTTATTTCTAACCTTTTGTAGCATTTTCAAATAGAATTCGTCCTTTTACAAAATGAATTCGTACTTTTACAAAATGAATTCGTCCTTTTACAAAATGAATTCGTCCTTTTACAAAATGTATTCTTCCTTATACAAAATGAATTAGTCCTTCTTAAAGAGGGACTGAATCTTTAATATCTTAGTACAGGCGGTGTATGGGGAAAACGGTGGCGGTCGGAATGCAGTCTTTTTGGAAGTGCGCAATAATCTTCTCTTCTACCATCTACGCACATCAGAAACAAATTACTGTAGGCACCAACTTTGTAATGCATATGCTTCCCCTCATTTCTAGAGCAGCGTCCGGGCTGCCTCTGCATTGAGGAAAAAAGAAAAAAAAAACGCTATAAATTATTACTAAGTGGTTTATTATTTCTGCATTGTATGAACCTCTACACAGAACACCTGTCTATATTATTAAACGAATCAATATGAATCATCTAATGTGTCTGCAAAGGTGTAGACGCCTGCATACTGAACAGAAATTAATAAAAATAAATAAAACTAATTTTCCTTACACTAAGCTGTAACTAATCTTTCCTTACACAAGCTGTTGATGCAGAGCCGTGTACTGGCAAAACCGTGGTGGTGGCGCAAGACTCACTTGGTGCAAGCCTGTATGTCTACACTTGTGCGCTTTCGTCTTTCAATTTTCAACTTGCGTCTTTCAACTTGCGTCTCTCAACTTGCCTCATGGGGCATGCCTCCCACGCATGCTCGAGAGGCATGCGATTCCTGTCCACATTTGCGCGTCAGTTTCCTTTCAACCTCCTTCTGCGATAGAGTCAGCAGACGATGCATGTTTGCTACTTTCAATAAGTGCGGCATTCGTGGTGATTGAAAAAACAAGAAAAAAAGAAGAAAACGCGGGGGAAGAAGCGATCCATGTGGATGGGAGACTATTTGAAAACTCGGGACTACAAGATTTTGAAAGAAGTAGAGCTGAAGCTGGTGTGCTTCTAATTAGGGATCAGTGTCTTCCGTGGTAGTGCAATACGTCACTCCCATGCAGAAGGTCTTGAGTTTTATAACCCAAGGCCACATTAATTTTTTTCCAAACTTTTTTCAGCTATTATATTTTACTGAAAGGGTTGGTTAATGAAATTTTGACAAGTCATGTCTTAATTTTTTAATTAAATTAAATGTTAATTAACTTTTTGCTTACAAGGATGCATATAAGTACGGTTAAAACTTTATTTTGTAATAACCTAATAGGTATCAATAAAAACTTTTGGTAAACACTTTATTTTCTTATAAACTAATATGTATAATCTATAACACTTTATTAGCGAATTTTCTTAGAAAATAAAGCTATTGCAATGGCTCCAAAAATTTTAAAATAAAAATTTTCAAAAAATTTCTTCGAAATCTGTTTTGAGGCATTCTGAAATGATTCCTCTATTTTAACGCTTTTATATGTATATATATATGTCATTCCAGACGATAACTCTCGATAGAATTGAGATAAAAACTTCGTTCTTTCGCCAAAAAATCAAGCATTTCAAAAGAAAGGATGAGTTCGTTGGACAACACTTTTTGAGCACATTAAATTGGTAAAATTTCAAAAAATGTAGATACTAAAAAAAATCACAAAAAATGACAAAAAAAGGCTAAACATCGGTGTTTTTATTTTTTTTAGCAGAATATTACTCAAATGAAGTTTATCAACTATGAAGTTCGTAATTTAAAAATTAAAGCTCAAACCTATGCTCAAAATTGTAATTAAATTTCATTAAAATGTGCTACAAAATCGATAAAAATGTAAAAAATTCTAGAAATCCAATATCTTTGTTTAAATAATAGAATGTTATTTAGAACGAATTTTTCAGCAATAAAATTGATAGTTAACAATTTTTTGCAGACAATATGACGAATTTGAGCAATATTGTAAATTACATTTTGTCCAACGCTGACTTAGATTATCCGCAACAACCCACTACTCCGCGATGTACATTATATTAAGTATATTCTTAAACTGCAAACAAACTGCTGAATCACAACAACTGCCAAACTCTAAATTTTGTTCCTCATAGTTGATCTTGAAGGACGCATAATTCAGGAAATGTGAACTGTTGACCATCGGTAATCAAATTTTACGTGGAAAAAAAAAAAAAAAAAAAAAAAAAAAAAAAAACGTTATTTTGGGTCGTACTTAACTTAAATTTTTTAATGAACTTTTTGCTTTTTATGGTGTTCAGTCGACGTAGAATTCAATTTCTTTCTACTTAGCTGGAATAAAAAATTGTTTGGACTTATCTAAGGACGCAAAATCGAAAAATATGTCAAAAAACGTTGTATTGAGAGCCCCCCCCAACATCGGTTATATCCCACAGAACGTGATTTCCTATAATCTTCGATGAACTTAAGCGTTTCCTTCGCGTTATTATTTAAATCCGTGGTGACAGACATCATACAATATAATAACAAACTTGAAGACGGCACTTTTCCCCACGAAAACTCATGCGAAATGAACGGTTTGACGCAAAGAAATCCAACCCGTGCGGTTCGGCGTGCGCTGCCCCTTTCGCTACGTTCAACACCCCCGTTCATCTCGGAAGAGGCATGCGCCTTGGTCTTCATCACGTGCGTCACACCTTGCGGCATGACGCATGCCTCATGACGCACGAAAGTTGAACAAGTGTAGACACACCTTAACACTATCTAGCGGTCTTAGATGAAAAGTTATAAGGTCGCAGCTCCATTATACCTTGTAGTCAGGACGAAAAATCGTACCCTCATCAAAATCATCTTTCCGGGTGATTTCATTCGGTTTGATAGGAAAATATACGTAAACGACTACAAAAGAAAAAAAAAAGAAAAATAAATAATAACATTACTGTCACCTTAAAAGTTTCTGAAATCTCGATTTTTCAATATTTCAGCCCATGATTATTGCCCTTCATGATTTATCAAAATTGATGCCAATATTACTGGCGCAACCCCTGCCAATGTCGAAGGTCGATTACCAAGGTTCATTATTGAAAATGAAATTCATGGCTATGAATGAATTTCTTGCAAACTTTTTGCAAATTTGAAGTATCAATTATCTGTAAACGTTGTAAATTTCTTCTATTACATCTTCTATTACATTAACTATGCAAATCAATGCGATTAATTATTATTGTTCTATAAAATGTATCTGCATATCATTTTCTGGTTGCCTTCAAGATTTGGTCCCTCTTTCTGAAGGACGAATTTGTTTTTTGAAAGGACGATTTCGTTTTGTAAAAGGACGAATTCATTTTGTAATAGGACGAACTCATATTGTGAAAGGATGAATTCATTTTGTAAAAGGACGAATTAATTTTGTAAAAAGTTACATTCGTGATCGTTTTGCCAATATTTTTGCCAAAAGTTTTCGTTAGTTATCGTACTATATTATGTTACATTGTTTTGAAAATTAAGAACTTAGAGGGAAAAGTAGTTATTAACTAGGTACCAATTTTATGACAAATAACTTGTTCTAAATAATATTCTGCGTTTCAAAGATTTTGTATTATTTACTCTTTTGCTGTTTTTATCGATTTTTCAGCACATTTTAATGAAAGTTGAGTACATTTTTCAGCATAATTTTGTACACACATTTTTAATGTTCTTTTTTATATGCTGCCGAGAAATATAAATTTAACGATTCTTAACGTTTCTTTTTTTTTTTTTTTTTTTTTGCTATTTTTAGTGATTTTTTCAGCACTTTTTTTTATGTTTGACCAATTTAATGTGGTAAAAAAATGCTGGCCAACGAACTCGTCCTTTTGTTTAGAAAGCTTATATACGTTTTTCATATATATATATGAAAAATGTCAAACTCTAAGATTGGTTTCTGAATGTCTCAAAACGGATTTCAATGAAGAGAATTATCGAAAATTTTGATTTTAAAATTTTTGGAGCCATTGCAATAGCTACATTTTCTACAGAGATTTGCTAAAAGGACGAATTCAAATTGAAAATGCTATAGTTATTACCATCAAATACGCATTGAATAGCAACAACATTATCATTCAATAATGTTGATATCCCCAAGATATTGTACTGAAACATTTGGGACGTCCGAAGGAACTCTACGAAGGAGTGATACTAGACGGAAAACATAGTTCTAGTCCATATTTGCAAGTCAGCTGCGGGGCAGGCTGCGGTAGTTGTGGTGGAATTGAGCGGACTAATGACCTATATCGTCAGCCAATTCCACGCTAAGTGTAAGCCTCTGATATGGACGACAGAAACAATGATGCTGCATTTCGTATGATTTCATAAGTATATATACACAGACTGAGAGAGAGCGAAATTGTTTTATCATTTTTATGGAAAAACACATTGAAATTATAGTTTTCTATTCAAAGTTCTCATGCTCTCATGCTCGGCTGAATTCTCGTAATTCACTTTATTGTATTATGTGAAATTGTTTTGAAATTTGAGCAGAGAGTGCAAAGAAATTATAAACAACAAATTGTAATGCAAAAAACTCGTTTTTCATAAAATTCTGGGATTGAAAACAGATTTTGGATTTTTAGCTTTTGTGCAGTTTATAAGTAGAGATTTTCAGATTTTTTTTTTTTTTTTCTTTCTTTTTTTTGTTCTCCAAAGAAAATTCAGGCAGGGGTTTCCGAGGAAAGTGTATTGGAGCCGTAGTTGTATGGTGGTGAGATGGTGGTGGTGTTCCTCTCACGATATTCCTCTTCCAACTTCTCCCGATTTCACGGCAGTTAATGCGGACGACTTGGTTCATGCTGCGAGTTATCTTTCGTCGGAGGCTCCAAGTTCATATGGAAGCTATGGATAAATGGTGCACCAATTCAAAGGTGAGAATTAACGCGAAAAAATCATGTGAGTCACCTAAACTCTTCAAGACCAATTATACTGAGCCACACTCGTATTGTCTACAACTTCCCATACCTAAAGATAAATCCTGTAAGTACCTTGGCTTAACTCGATCAAAGACTGACATTTAAGGATCACATTAACGAACTTCTGTAAAATTTGAGGACTCGCAATAGTCACCTGAAAACATTCCTGCACAGCCGTCACATCTCACCAAGCAGCGAAATCATAATTTACAAAACAATGATTCGCCCTATCTGAACGTATGCATTGGCCAAAGGGGATGTTGCTTGAAATCCTAATTTTGAAGGATCGTCCAGCAACAAAATGCTACTCTCCAGCAAGACATTGTTCAAGAACCCCCATAAGTTCGAAACGAAACCATATACGATCTAGATACTCATCATGATATTCTCTCCAATCTAGCAACCAATTTCTACCAAACCTATACTAAGATCAACCAGCTTAGGTTTTCGCAAAATTTCATAATGTTCTAGTTTTTCTTTGATAAACTTTTTCTGACCAAAATTCTGCTTAAAACCAAGTGTGTGCATGGAACTGTGTCCCCCCCCCCCCCCCCCCCCCCAAATATTTATATGTATAACTGTCTGGCTTGGAGGACCAACTTCGTTTTGATGTTGCTGAGTTAGCGTCATAAAATTATTTCAAGCTAACGATACTCTGCCAACATTTGGTGAAGTAAATTACACTACCAAAATTGAGAGCAGTTCTCGGACTGCGTTTTTTCCCGGACGAAATATTTTCAGAAAACACCCCTAAAATTTCGAAAAACCTGTTCTTAGCGGATTTGTACACCCTTAAAGTGACGTCCATGCTAAATTTCAAGGTTCTAGGTCATTTAGTTCGGACTGAGAGATAATATTTGAGTGAGTGACATTCGATAAATATAAATATTCACTTGATAGAAGTCAATGGGAAGGGTTCGTATTCTCGCTATTAGATTCGTAGGAATGTTATGCAAGCCCAGGTGTAAAATGGAATTGGTGTTAGAGTTGTGGGGAATGTATAATTCAGTGATAAGTTTTCTCGAGAGACTTTCCACAGTACGATTAGAATGTGGTCGTATTTCATACAAGTTCTCTCTCTTATGTCTCCTCTTTATTGTGGTTGGTTCAGCTTCCTGTCTCCTTTCTCTTCAGGAAGTTTTCTCCATTAATAATTACTCCTTTACGGAGTTTTGGTAGTTTGTAATAATATTATTTGAACTCACACCGTTCACGGTCAAAAAGGCTCCTACTCTTCCATATTTATTAACCTTGTGATTTAATCTTGGTGATATAATCACCAAGTTTAGTTGGGTTTACGCATTATAATCATGATGTATTTTGCATAATAGTTGTTTTTAAATTCCTATCTCGTTTTTCGATACTAATCATTCTTGTTATATTCGAAAGGTCGTGCAAGTTTGGTAAATTTCATAGTAATTTATTTTTCAATTGTTTTTATCATAATGGTCGAGATTCTTTAGTAGACATCTCTTTGTTCTAGATATAAATAGAAGTTCCTCGTGATTCTAATTTAATGAGGTGTAAAATCAATATGCGTAAGAAGTATGTCTTATAGTAGCAGTAGCTACCTCCAAACAATACAGTGCATAAGAGAAATAAAATACCTTGTTGATATAGCAAACACTTGAATACAATGAAACAGAATTTGATTGTGCCAAACATTGATGTATTTTATTGTTGGATGTAATCTGGCGCTAATATGAATAGGTAGTAGTTAGTATCTATACCACCCGTTACCCAAATATGCGAACTCAATATTAGAAAACAGTGAGGTAACTGGGATGAGTTTGAATTGAAGAAATTGAAAGTATTTTGACCATCTCGTGGATGACTCGCCTTTAATTCAATTAATCTTTTCCAGAAAGGAGTGTTTTCCTGGCGGTTAACTTACTCTGTCCATGCGTTAGCTCCGCATCGTGAATATAATACATTGTAGTAAAGATAAAGAAAGAGCTTGTACCTTGGAAAATCGTAAATCTGTTTAAATGAAAGCAGTGAAAATTCAGACTGGATGAGTGATAGCATCATAGCGAGCTTACCCACTTTTTCTTATCACACCGATGGGGTATTGTTCTTTTCAGGCAATACGTCGATTTTCATTCCCATAAATTTTTACGAAGGTAAAGCGGTTTGTTGTAATTCATATATTGCGTAGTAAATGAATCGGTGTAACAGCATACTTACAGAATAATCTGTGTATATTTATTTATTTATTTATTATTTCATAATTTTTACGTAAGTGACGTGAATTTAAATTACATAACATCAAAGACGTTCACTTATAACCAAAGTGAATTATTATCTACTGCACGTTCTCCACTTATTAGAATACTGTCAATTCATAATCATAATCTTTCACGGGGAACATGTCACCTTTTAGCCCTCACCTCTTTAGAAGCAGTTGCCATTTTAAAATCGTCACATTAATGGTAATTTGATTTCGATTTAGTCGTGGGTGCTGAATCAAAACTGTAGTCTCCAGGATACGGAACCAGCTTTTGGTTTATTATTTTCAATAATGAACCTTTGTAATCGACAAGAAAAAAGAATTAGCGGTCATAATTACAATCAAATCATCAGCAGAAATAATTTCGAGTTTATTACTATTGTTCGTACGAGTGAGCTAGTGAAATAAAATTTCAGTTAGTATGTACCTACCTACCTAAATGTCGTTATACTTATATAAGGGTGACTATTAACTTTTAGATATATTAATTGATTGCATTAATTTTCCCTCTGTCGGTGTCTATATCTACGTAGGCTTATTGATAACAACCTAGGGATTCGCAATCTGAAACGGAGCTGCTTTGTGATCTCTAGAATTCAATGTCATTGCACGTAGGCACACTGATCAGCTGAGGGTCCGGGGTGTTTACTTTGTTTCATAATCGACTTTTTGTGCTGATACCTGAAATCAGCTTAGGAAACTCTGAGGGTAATTTTGTTCCTAATCCACTCACAGTGCTGAATTTCAGTTGGAGCTTCTTTGGGACACTCCGAAAAACGAGATACAGAAGCTTAACACTCAGCTGAGAGGCCTCGGGCTACGGAAATATTTTCTTAATCTTTCAATAGGTATTTATTAAAAACCGTAAAATTCTGGGGTCCTGGAGCTGTAAACCTAAAAAAAAAAAACATTTTGGGAGGCGCGAAACACTGCGTTTTGATTATATAGGTAAGTACTATTTACGGGGCTTATTAATTTATTGTAGATAAATATTTGCGTTGAAAGGCTATATCCTACAGAAATAATAAACCTTTGCTTAATAATTTCTAGATTTGTTTAGCCATTAATGATAGTAGAAAGTAATAAGAACAATCCAAAAGAGATCATTTCAAAAAAATCACGGTACAATTACAATACTTCCACTTCCGCTTGGTGTCCAATAATTCATTGGTTTAAATATTGGGTTTGTTTCGGGGAAAAGCATTGCATGAATAAAAGCTACCAATTATTTCACAGGTTTATGATTCCTATATTAGATAGCCCTTCTCAAAACACGGATAAAAAAAACTGAATGCATTATAAAAACATAATTGGATGGTGTCATCTACCACAAGAAAAGAAATGAATTAACTAAAAAGGATGAATAAATGAAGGGGAGAAATTCTTGAAAGTGACTAGGAAGAAAGAAGTAAAACAACCTATTCATAAATCTATTTATTTATAAGTATGTATAATTTAGTACTACTCTTGTGGGGCGCTCTAGACTTGAGTCTTCTGCCCCACAATAATGTTGTTTGAAATGGATCAAGATATGGGTTTAATGCATTTTTTTAATGTGCAGCTTCTAAATAAATAAATAGATTGTCTCCGCTGGAATACTAACTCTCGCCGGATGGTACTAGTCGCAAAGCGCCGCCGCCAGTCGGACGCTCTGTCCACTGAGCAGCGAACGTCTTTATTATGAATACTCATTATCCAACGTACATCTGGGCTCGTATATTCCCTTTATTGGCCTTTATTGTACGAGATTACCCTTTAGGGTTGGTCAAACTGGATGCCAACATCCTCTGACAATGTATGATTTTTGACCCAAATTTCATAAATTTCGGTCCAGTTGTTTCAGAGAAGCGCTTCGGGCGGCGGGGGCATACGGCAGGCTGACGGATGCTTTTTCTCCTTTTTTTCGATTTTTGGATTCTGTGCGTCTTGAAACGTAAACAAGCAAATTTCGAGGGGGGCTTAAAACATTTTTTCTTAGAACGGTTACAAAAGTTCATTATTGAAAATAATATACCAAAATGACCGGAGATATATACATTTTACTTACTGCCCCTGCTTGCAAATATATTGTTAGGAGCTCTCAAATTAGCGGTGTTATGAAATCACAAGGTAAACCACTACTTTGTCAATTGGGCAATCATTGACTGATATATTTAGGTATTGGTGCGTTCAATTAAATTCTAATCAGTTTCTTCGCGTTATTTTAGGTTAGGTAATTTCCGTTTCTAGATACATATTTTGTTGTATAATAAAAACGAAAACGTTTTTACTTTACCCAGTTAATAATTTTTTTATGTGACCCGAAAGTAAAATTCCAATTTATACTGTTGATTATAAAAGGCGTGTATAAAGTGTTCATAATATAGCTCTATTGAATAGTGTTTCACACTCAAAGGGGTGTTTTCTTAAAGGAATTCGTTTATTCCAAGAAAATCTGAAAATGCGTTCTTTCAACATTTTACAAAGACTCTGTCTTGTCGGTGGTATTTCTCTGGTGAATCGCTGATGTACTCGTAGCTTGACGGCAACTTGACTGTTGATGAGGAATTCAATATCACCGTGAAGTGATGGTGAAGCCAATGAGTTTTCCTCGACAGCTTTATTTTGACTCTATGTAGAACTGAGGAGCGAGAATAAAAATGTTATGAATTGTTTTTTTTAATTGAAATTTATTGAATTGTATGGACCAGAAATCGCACACTATCCAAAATGTTTCATTGTTCAACATATGAACAAATCTTCTTTCATGATTGAGAAAGTAAGCTCTATTTACTATTCATGGTGGGGAAACTATTATGAAGTTAGTATGAATGGGATGGATTGTTGATTTTTCATCTCATGAGTTACTGTTACGATAGGTTGGAAAATGAAATTAGGATGATTAATTCATTAGTTTTCCTTCCTGAAAATAATTCATTCGACTCGATATTATGAACATGACCATATGAGCGGATCTTCGAACCCATTTATTTCATTGTGCTGTGAAATTCTATTCTGCCTGTACCAGTCCTATTTATATGTTAACGAGCGCGCGCGTGTATGTGTGCGTGTGCGCATAATGAATGTTAAAGGTAGTTTCAGAATGCCCTAAGACATATTTCCATGAAGAAAAATCTAATTAATTTATTTTGCTGTAATTTAAATAGCTTATTTTTTTCAATAAGTTGGTAGGAGATCGAGACTGGCTTTTCTTCACTGCAGAAATATATATCGGAACCTCACTTATACTAGTTATTACGCATGGGGATGTCCCAGAGGAGTGCATGTCATTGTTTACTAACGTTAACAAGAAGTAGCACATAAATCCATGACACTCTTTTCGCTAAGTAAATCTCCTTCCTTAGTTCAGCGGTACTCAACTCCAAATCTTCGGGCCAACATCTTACGCCTAATGTCTTGGAAAATTGGAAACAATAGATTTCGTTCATCTCAAGATGCTTTCTTTGATGTCTTCCTTTCCATTAACCCACCTACTTCACTCTCAAATGCACAAGCCTCTGCAGTCTTCTTGTCTAAGTTGGTTAAAAAACAGCCCGCCTTTTACGGATGTGCGCACCACTTCTGCACTCTCGTATTTAGATCTGGTGGAATTGCACTATAACATACGGAATTACCAGCTCTAAGTTCCCGGTTACTTAAGAATATCCAACGGTACAGCAGAGCTCAGTATTGATTTCACTGCTACCAATCCGGTTCCTCTGTGAATTAAGGGCTCAGTATTAAATATTAATGGTGTGAGGGGTTCGGGGAAGGATTCGGATAACAATTAGTCAGTCCTATTGAGTCTGCAGGACGCCCCTCCGCAGAATTGATAATTCTGCTTCCGTGACAATAGGTATACCGGCGATTAAATCCCATGAGTCTCAAAATAAACTCATCTCATCGTGACGAATTGGATTTTCGTAATTTATTACCTACATGAAATTTAGAAAGTATCACAAATATACCTCTTGCTCATCATTGAACTATTTCTTACTCATGTTTCCAACCTCCTAATGAGTTCAATACCACTCTCCCGTTTCTCGATAAGGTTGGCAATACTTTAAGTTGGTCTACTGCTTTGGTTAACGTCAAGAACTCGTGTTTCCTTCTGGATGATGTCTACTGTAGTATTACCACGAGAATGAAAAAACACCGAATATCCCATAGCTTCCAAGCTGCCTTAGGATCTCATCTTGGCTTTAAAATGAATGATGGTAATTTATTACAGAATGTTGGCTAAGCAAATCTAAAATGAAAATTTCATGGACTAGGGAGATCGATTAGGAGTTATACTACGAGCCTGATGAATTGCCAAGAAAATGTATAGCTTTCGAACAAATTGTTTGCTAGCTATATAATATGTGTGATGGCAACTGAGGGTTGCTCTTTCTTAGCGACGGAATAGCTGTTATTGCCATCCGTACGATGAGAAGGTGAAAGGGGGATAAGCAGGATTTTATCCGTGGCAACAACAGAGAAAGTTATTTATTACTGGAAACTGTAAGTTGTAGGTATACGTGAAAGGCCGGACTGACATCAATTGCAAAATCAATTAACTGATCTGTTTGATAGTCAGTTGAAGACTAATGAACTTGGAGCAAAAAAAAAAAAAAAAAACTATCAGGTACCTATCAATCAATGTGACGTTCGTTGCCTATTGCGAAGGTTATCGCGTTTTTTGGTGAAAACTCGTATATTTTAGTTGCTGAACATCCTTCTTTGGAACTAATTCTCGGCATTTGATTAGGAAGGAAAGGGGCTAATCATCTTGATTTCGTCAATCATGTGCCTGGTAACCAAGGTTGCTTACATCAAGTGATAAGGAGTCGTTTCTTCAAACATGATATAATTTCAACAAATTCCAAGAAAAATTCTTTCGTCGCGGAACCGCATCCATTCGCTTCGTGAGCCCTGCAATACGATAACCTTGTACTAAAGTTATTGCACCATTTTCGACACAAAATTTATGAAATTCTGATAATTATTGCTGAAATATACTTGTGCCATAATGTATATCGTTCATAAATTCAAGTAAAGTGGATAATTGGTTAAATGTGCAGAAATACGTTTTTTTCGTTCAGATATCGCACTTTCGATTTGTCAATTTTCTCTTGTATTATACAAATGATATAGGTACGACAGCGTAACGACAGTTTCAGCGATATGATGAACACAAATTGTCGTTATATTGCGGTAACGAACTTTTTGGATTTGATAACGTCGTAACATTGTTGTTACGACGCCCCAGTGAGCCCTGAATCCCACAACAAGCAGTAATAAATGACGGACAGTAACTCCGAGTTTCGCGGACCTACTAGGCCTAAAATTTGATTGATTCTTCTTTGAGATTCTTGAACGGCGTCGTATTTAAACGGACGGATATTTGTATTATTTTCGGAACTTGTGTATTTTGAAACGCAACACAAAGGATAATTAGTAATTTTCAACCACATAAATTTTGACACATAATGTTAGATAGGTAGATAGGTTCGCCACACAACCTATCGAAGTAATTAGTACCTTGATTTGATCGCGGATCGAGTACGGGATGCGTCTTGGAGGCAGTATTTTGAATTGGGGATTAGGAACTAAGTCAATATCATACTCAAAGTCAGAAATCCAGTTAAATTCCGTGGCTTCAATGTCATCGATGCGTTTGATTAAACCGGTCATCGTACATGCGTTTTGTCCAAATATTGGTTGGAAATTTTCTTTAATAACTCTGAAAATTACGTTGAATATCCTACCTCGAACCACTAGTGGGACTGTGCATTGACCTAGTACGTCGATTTTGCACTCACGATTGTACGTCGTCAAACGTTTGGTTCGTGAAGGTTCGAGAGGTGTTTGTAGATGTCTGTATATTTTGTAGGGCAATACGTTACATTGTGCACCCGTGTCAAGTTTGACAGAGAAACTGAATGAGGAATTTTTCAACTGGACTTTTTCTAGCCATTCGTCATCTGATGAATGAATGGCATTGACCGATAGTTCCTCGTCCTCATCAACAGTGTTTACCAATTTTGAAGGTGATGACTGTTGATGATGCTTTTTATTTTGATTCGATGAGCGGCAAAGTTGTTTATAGTGATCTTTACGGTTACAATTTTCGCAAATGGCCATGAATGCAGGGCATTTACGAACAGGATGGGATCCTCCGCAATAACCGCAATCTTTCACTATTTTAGATTGTTTTGAGGTTGATGGAACATATCGATATTTGTGGATGAACTGATCTTCATTTTCGAATAATAATTTAATAATTTTCATTAATAATTTAATAATTATGTATTTTAATTATTAAGAATGTATATAAATTATGTATATAATAGATTAATGTATTTATAGAGGAACTCCGGTTGTTTTTGTTTTTTCGGCGGCATTTTCGCGGATCGCGGGCACGACCTGACACCATGTAATGTTAATACGTATAGTTCATTGGTACAGAAATAAGCTTGACCTGGGTGTGCTCTGGTTGTATTATTTCCGAAATTCTGCGATGTACAGTAAATATTGTTCTAATGTAACATAACTTACAAAGCTTGTATAAGTTATTAGTATAGCTTGCGAAGCACCCAATCACAATAAGTGTTATTGTGAGGTTCTCTGTATAGATGAGCTTGTTAGAACCTAGAATTTTATAACTTTTTCTTGTTGTTGAATAACTAAATTTCGTTATCGAATATAATAAATTACAAGCAATCCTAGCACCCTAATGTCTCTCGAGGGTATATAAAATACTTATCTTATCGATAACTCATTCGGGTTTCGTATAAATCCTAATGATGTTCCAATAACTGTCATACCCAGAATAATAATAATATTTTCAGTCCTATTTTTATGTGTAGAAACATCGTCGATGCCCAAACAAAATGTTGAATTATTATTTTTTTTCTTTTCTTGAAGTTCCTGAATTATTGAGATTTTAATCCTATTAGTTTCAATTCTACTTGTTATCAAAGTTCACTATATTACTTTAAGGCGTTAATCTCTACTAAAAGTTATGTAAAAATCAAATCCACAACTAATTTCCATTCAATTTCGGGAGTCAAGAGCAACTATTGCAATTATTCAGTCAGGAATCCCACGAAACCATTTAAATCAATAGTTTGCCTATTAACTGCGCAGGTTAAATCGTGAAACTGTGATTCGAAGTTTAATAAGAACAGCTTAACTGGTTTCAATGCTATAAAGGTCATTCCACCCCTCCAATTAACTTGACCCCAGAGTGATATTCTGAGTTTGTGGAAACATCCAAACCAAGTCGAATTACCCAGTCTTCCAACTTCCCCTGGAGCACTTGGAAACCACTCGACAGTTCTGAAGAGTTAATTATCGAGGCTCCATTTAGTGTGTCTACCCAACAATTATGACGACAACGTGGATAATCAGATAATTTGTTTTTCCTTACTGCCGCTGCTAGAAAAGCTTTCTATTCGTGCGGGAGAAAGTACGCTTATTTTTACTCCACAATTTACTTGCTTGTTGCGTTTCTATTTCCTCTTCAGGTGTCATTAGCCAACAGTTACAGCCTAAAGAATTCCAGTTGAATAAGTTAACGGAGATCCATGAATATACGTAACACTAGAAGATAGGATTTTCACATGAATTGTTTCTACAGAATTGAAAATTGTTGCATAAATAGTTGATTTTGTTTCTCCTTTGGGATGTATCCATCTAGGTATCCTATCTGGTGGGTGTGTGTTCTAAATATTCAATCTCCACGCTAAATGTCGCTTTTCATGGTTTCCGATTTGTCGAAAATTCGAAGTTCACTGTTGAAAATTGTATTGGAAACTGGTGATGGTTCTGATAGATTTCCTTTGAAATTGTTGTGTTGAATTTGCATCGAACAACTGGAATGGGATTCGGTTCACCATTGTATCTGCCGTTTTCGGAAGGTTGATTATTGTCCGATTTTGATGGTATTCTCAGGGAGGTTCCAGGGGTCGATGCAAATTCAATACAACAATTTTAAAGGAAATCCATTAGAACCATCACCAGTTTCCAATACAATTTTGAACAGTGAACTTTGAATTGTCAACAAATCGGAGAGCATGAAAAGCGACATTTTGCGTGGAGACTGAAAATTTAGATACTAATACCTACTATAGGTACTTGTTAATCGTTGTGAGTTTCAAATACACCCATTTCGTACCATATAATAATTGCCCGAATTCCTTCAAAATTGAATAGTAGTGTATATAATATATATAAGTTTCATTGTAATCACTCCATATGTGCGTTGATGCCTTGGCACAACATTTGAATTGGCCAAGGAAGGACTCACGTTGATTGAGCGTCATTTTGTCGAAAGTGACGTGTTCATTACTGCTAACGACCGGACAAAATACACTAACCACTTTAAATTTAATGATGATTACATTCATAAGTTTTGTACTATTATTGTTGCTTCAGGTGATAAAGCTGTACCATGTTTCAAGCTCAGAAAACTTTTTTGTGACACTGTCTTGTGTGGTCTACATTTATAGGTAACATAGATACATTAGCTTGCTACTTGCTTGTTCCAGAATCGCCCATCACCTGTTATTTTATGAATGTTGCTTTTCCCAATAGTAAAAAGCAAAACTTCTCGAACGTTTACTTTATTGGTTCATAAAAAATGACTTCATTGTGATGTGTGAATTAGGGGTAGCTCGGGAATAGTAGGTCTTTGACATCATTCCTCTGGAATGGACGTGATCTTCAATTTTCATGGTCGATATATGATTCCTATTCTATTATAATGATCCCGCTTTTATCAACTCGCGTTGAAACCTGGTACTGACGAGATAGGAAAACAGGATTACCTACTTACGATCTCGGGATGAGCTGTTTCGTTCATGCGAATCCATCAGTTGGTGAGAATTGGTATGCTAACCCCCAATTTCCATAGGTAACGCGACGCACACAGGTTTGCTCTCATGGTGAAGTGGCTGCTGGAAATTCGTAACACGTGAGCGGTCCAATGCGAGTGAAATTTCCATTGTAGGTGCTTCATCTCTCCCTCACTGCGACAATCCCATAGTCGCTGTGAATCTATTAAATCTTTGGGAATGATAGCTCTCGTTACGAAAGATCGTTGAATTACCGACTAGTTTGTACGTTAATACCGTTCATAGATTTTCCCCTCGACGCCGTAGTTGTGCTGGAAGAATAGTTAATTACCTATTCGTATACGAGTGATTCCGCTGGGATTACCGAGAAATCGTAATAGTTATGGATCCAAGTAGTCAGTTGATTGTTGTATTTAGCATGAAAAAATGCGACCTTTCCTTTCAGAACTCTCGTTGCCTATTTTTGACAGATGACTAATGTTTCTTTTTGAGAGGGGCCTAATCAGCCATAACCCAAGGAATTATTCTCCCGAGAGGCACCTCTGACACGCCCTTCATTAGCGTTTCCTTACCTTCTAGACCCCTTGAATCCGGTACCTACCATTTTGAATAATTCCTTTACTCTCTCACCTTTTCGTTTGCCTGTGGCTACCTCAGCATTGCGTATACTTAATGCTCCTCATTAGTCGTTCTCCTTAGTTTGAAGCTGAAACCCTTTTGATCATGACCTCTCTTTGCAGTTGCAAATAGTCAACTAGCCGACACGCCTTGCATTTCAACGTAATGTTGGATCAACAACTCAGAATATTATAATGTGATATGGATATAGTAAGTTAGTGATGAGGATTACTTTTGAAGTAGCGAAGAGGAATTTAGCTTGCTTTTCTCATAAATGACGAAAATAAATTGTACTAACAATCAATTTGACCTAGCCACTTCAGGGACACATGTTATTAGAAGCTACGTTCCTTCATTGCTTCAATATCCAACTTTTGAGGTTCCGTTGTTTCCCTACTAACATGTCGATTGGCCACCGAATTGACAATAGAGTTCAATTTAAATACGATTGATGTTAGATTGAATTCGTTCGCTATAGAATTCGTTCTTAATAGCTCAATTTTGAAACTAGACAAGAAATGGTTATTCTAACCTAGAAATTGAACGAGTTTATCTCTGACATAAAATCTCTGCTGCTAGGCTTCAAAACACTTTCCGAATCACATCTCAAAACTTATTTTTCAATCCGAACAAGAGTAGTACCTACCTCCCTAAAAATCCCATCACCTACTTCTCACCTCTCCCTACCATACAAAGTAAAATAACTCTTATTATGAACTAAAAAGTGAAAACTATGATATGATCTGACTAATATTAATTTGATCAAATACAAGTCGAAATAATTTTCAGTTTTTTCACATTTGATAAACGTGATAATTCAAATCTTACCTTTTATTTACTTAAATTAAAAACAATAGCATGTAATACAATTAAATAATAATAATGATGATAACGGACACGTCCAAATTAGGGATTACATGGAAAGTATCGCAAGACTTCTCTGGAGGGGAGTAGTTGTTGTGTCTGTCATGCAAGTTGGAGGCGACGAGGTACGAGGGCCGATTGCTGCGATTAAGGTGCATGGAGTCGGGGATAGAGAGAGAGAAAGAAAGAATGAGAGCGACAACATCAGAAGCCTCTTAGCCTCTTCTTATCCCAACCTGAAATGATCAACAATCTGAAGAAGCTGCAAGGATAAAATGTTCGTGAGTTTCAGGCATTCACAAGAAGACTGATTACAATCCTAAAACAAACGAATCTGAAATTTATGTTTTTGCTCAAATACAACATTAATGTATTTCAAGAGGAATATATATATATATATATATATATATATATATATATATATATATATATATATATATATAATATGCATCTATAAAGGTTTGTGAATAACTCCTATATTTGATTCTGAAATTTTACTTATGATGCCGTACTAAATCTTAATCCGGATTTTTTCCCGTTTTTATTTCAAATTCTTGTTCGTTAGCATATATGTTGCGTTTCTCTCTCTTTTGCGTGGATATTTTACGATTCTCTTCGCAGCATCAGCCTTCCCTTCTAATAGTACCATGTTCGATTATGATCGTTATGTGAGGTCACGATTCAACTGCGAGCAGGTGCCCCTAATGGATGAATAAGCGTTTACTCTTGGCTAACGATGTGTTACGCCTATACTATACTGGTTAAGCTAGGTTAAATTCGCCATGATTTGTTATCGTGGCTCTGGTTTCTACGTATCTGTAAGCAGTACAGGTGCTACTGTTTCTCGTTGATGACATGATTTATCCTTTGACGGCATAAATGAGAGCGTTTCTCATAGCTGTCATAAAATGTGTAGGGATCTTGGGGTTCGAGATAACTCTTTCCCTTTATAATATATTCAATTTTTCAAACTCGATCTCTTCCCAAAAGAGGAGATTTAGTTTTGCCTGCATGCACCCTCTACTTTTATTTCTGTTGAAAAAATTCATCAAGAGGGTCAACTAATTTGTCAGTGTTTTATTTCATAGATACTAGTGGCGCGTGGGCAATAAAATCATAAGGATCTTATTTAACCCAATTCTTCTCGCCCAAAGTAATTGCCTCATTTCCTCAGGATTCGTCTAATTTTTGGCTAACAGTACCGGTGTTTAACTCAATAAATAATTGTTAGATCGAATATGATTGATTGTTATTGGGTCTTTCATAGTTCTTGCCCACGTAACAGTTCATTATACCTCATACGTTTAATGATCTATTGTTTCACTTACATTTTTTAATGAATGTTACATTGAGTATTAGGTAGCTTCAAACCCGCTCATTTCTTTCGGGGCCTGACATGTCCAATGATTTTCACCGTATCGGTATGCGATCGGCTAGAGTTGGGTTGGACGTGGTATTGCTCCAATATGGATACGCTCGCATGTGAAGGGGCGTCGAACTGACTAGAGAAGGTTCGCCAATAATCCTTTATGGTGGTCCAGTGACACACAAACAACCTCACCTCCTCCTTTTCCCCAATAGCTTACCAGTTAGTATGAAATCCTGAGCGTCCCCCTTCGCTCCAGACTTTTAATCTCGAATACGGCCACAATCACTTATTTCCAACGCTTCCAACTTGTACAGTTTTAATGAAAATTCCAACACAACTGGTCCATTGTAGTACTTATTTTCTTTCTAATGTGACCTAGGGTACATGATAATTTTATTATCACTTCAACACTTCTACAGTCAAAATAAATATCATTCGATTATTATATTTGTAGGCTGAGTAAATTATTTACCTATATTATACCAATACTAAACAGTACTTCATAAAATGACAGTAATTCACGGACGAATCGCCATTCTTGAGTGGAGTTGAAATATTTAGCTGTTTCATTTTGACCTCTCTATCAATTTTCAATAAACTATTTCATTCATTCTCATGTTAAACAAATATAGCAATGAGGTAGTGATGTAAGCAGAACATGTAATGAAGAAAATAGGAAGTTAATGAATAACGTTGTCTATTTACACAAAAAATTAAAAAGTTTCAATGTTGAATTGATTTCGACGGTTAGGTCAACATCAGTATCGAACAATAACTTGAATAAGTTATTGTAACAATCGGTAACTTTAATGAAATAAAGTCATATACATAAAGTAAAATACAACTTAGAAGGATATAGCAACAGGAGCAATAGAAAAGACCAAAACAGTTAGTGCAGAAAGCTGTAAAAAGCTCGATGTACAGAATGGCACTTTGCACGAAGTTCACATAACGTTCCTGCTGTCCATGGTACCTATGTGTACCGTGAAGGGAAAGAGCTGCTGAATAAAGCGAAAAAAATACATACGCACTTATTTACAGTTACCTGAGCCTCTGCTCGACCACTGGTAGAGAATTAGCGGATAATAACATAATCATGAACCCTAATTTCCTGGTAAATATGTCATGTCGATACTCCGTACAAAGATACGAGGAGCAACTATGTAGGATGATAATGTTGCCTAAACTCACGGGTTACAATATGGTTGGCTCAACATAAACTTGCCACTGATAACAGGTACGAAAAGCTTGCAAATACATTGCCTTGAACCCCCGGGTCTACCACTTTTTTAGTTTTCTTAATTACTTGGAGAGATAAACTTACCAATCAAACGGGTCGTATCAAATAATCTCGGAAATTCAGCCCTTGGGGGTCTAACGAAGTGCCTAAAAGCACTAATTCCACTAAAACCTTCCCTGCTATAAAAAATTATTTACTAAAACCAAGACTGTAAGAATGGGAGACATATAACTTGGGGTGATTTAGTTTTTTCTCGTACCTTCGTGTTTCCGGGATCCTATGCTACAACTGGGATTTCGATTGATCAAAATTGTCAAAATCAATAGATTTTTCGACCCATTGTGACTTTCCTAATTTAAAATGTCCCGATTTGTCCCATTGGGAATAAATGGATTAAAATTAACTCAAAATGCTGCAAATGTTTACACAAAGGTTTATTAATTTTGTGTTAGATAGCCGTGCTAAGCAGATCATTTGTTTATAATTATCAAACCCCGTTTATAGTATACCAACAAAACTTTGTGCTTCGCGCCTCCCACCTCTAAAAATTTAAAGTTACCTTTACAGTTTTACGCTTCACAATAAATGTTGGAAAAAGGTCGACTGATCAGGAAGGAATATTGGTTCAGAGGTCCCCAGCTGTTCAGTGCGCCTCCGTACTTCGTAATCGCACTCACACTCGCATGCCAAAGTTTATTTTTGAATAGCAGATTATTATTTAGTATTTGATTTCCATAAAATTAATAGTTAACAGTATCATTGAATTCCAAGTGCTCAAATTTCAAAGCAATTAAAATGAACATAAAACGATAGTTCATCAAAATGCATGACTTGTGTTGTGGCTACGTGCAATGAATTTGAGCGAATTGACTGAATGAAATTATTGACTCCAAATAAAGGTTTTTCAGTTTGAGTGGATCATCTGAAGTAATAAAGCCCTAAATGGACGAGAACCTTATTTGGTCTAATTTGCTTATGACCGAAGAAGCCACCCCTACTTGCCGGTCATTAAACTGTAGCTCTAATTGCCTAGACACTGGATTAGGAAGTACTTCCGAGAACTATAGTATAATGTAATATCTAATTGGAGCTATCAGCATATAAGCTTGAATCATATAATCTAAATGGGAAACTAAAATAATAAACTCAATAAGCTTGATGTTGGATCAAAATTACATCAATAATCAAAGGAAAAAAAAGAGAACCATACAAGCAAACTGGGTTGTGAGGTTTTGAGTAGGATGGATTGAAAAGGCAAGTTGTTGGTAGTTGTTGGCTAGACCAAAATGAGTTCTTGTCTGACGACGAGTGGTATTTAAGCGGTCTCTCATCTTTTAGCTCTTCCCTTTCCAGTAGTCTCTTCCCCCTCTCTGTTCTCCAGTCAGACTCTGATTTTGTTTGTTAGGGGAAAGTAACTTTGTTACAAATGCAGACTAGTTCCAGTTTTACAATCACTCCTTTTACTATTAATTCTGAGGCAGTGTTCTAGGAAGTATTTCATGTGATTTTGTAACTATTCTTATATATATACTTTAACTAAATAAATGATGATATTCAAATATTGCTTCCGAGTCTGCAAGGCAGCGGAAACTTTGTTTTCATTTTCGAAATGAAAACAAATTTTGTGCTCCAAATCAAAATGTCTACTCGCATTTTGCGTTTCATGGCCTCCTGAACATATTTAGTTTTGTATCTGTCTGTTCGTCCGTCTGTCCGTCCATCCGTCTGTCTGTTTGTCCACATTTCTTTGCAACTGCCATAACTTTCATAGTATCAATTGGATTTCAATGACGTTTTCAGAAATAGTGTGGGTTTATCCCTAGATGGTCCCCTATCAGTTTCATCATGATTGAATCAGCGGTACGCCCTGCGCATGCGTGAACGTAATTTCCTTGTGATAGCCAAAAGCCCGTCAATTTTGAACAGATTTTAGTCAGGTTTTCAGGGATGATGAAGGAAAGGTCCCTTGAGGTCTCTTACAATATTCATCATGATTGAATCATGCTGTGCGCAAGCGCGAGCGTTTGTCTTTCTATATTTCCTTGCCACAGCCATAACTTCAACGATTTTGATCGGCTTTCAATGGAATTTTAAAGAACAGTATGGATTTTGCCCTAGATAGTACCCTATCAGTTTCATCATGATTGAATCAGCGATACGCTCAGCGTATGCGGGTGATTCTCACAGAAAGGGGCAGAAGTGATGTCCGGACCACTTGCGGCGACCCACTAAGGATTTGGGAGCAGGCGAAGGTCTTAAATTGTAGTATAGGTTTTTATCTAGAACCCTTTTTTCCATTTTTAGGTTATGATTATTCCTTTAAATAAAAAATTAACTAAATATAGTCTAATCGTCATCGACCTGTCCTGTCCCAATGCGACCTTCCCAACTTCAAGCTTCAATTAAAGGTCTTTCCACTTTTGAGTTTGGATTTTATTCAATTTTTCTACATCATCATGATTTCTGAGATGCATTTCTGATCGATAAAATTAATGTAGAACCGCTAGAAAAGTGTATTTGGATGGAAATATATGTGTCCGGAGCATCGCCGTCATCGACCTGTCCAATATTGTTTTTCGAATTTTCGCGGTCACAAGTGTATTTTAGCGGGTTTTTTTGCCATCTTTTTTTTTTTTTTTTTTTTTGCGCGCTTCTCAGTTACCAGAAAAACTGCCATTCGTTTCAATTCAGTCAACTCGTGGTCGTCAGCAGGAGCAGACGTGTGCTGGATCGTGGGTTGGTCAAACACAATCGTCCGAAACCTGTCCACTTTTTCTAAGTGAGTACTTGAACTCAATTTTTTCTTATGGTATTTTTATTGTGCAACGAACGGTCTAGTTTCATTTTATATGCCGAATTTGGGAAAAAGCTTCCCACGAGGTGAAACATTTGAGAAAAACTGATGAATCATCATCGACCTGTCCATCATCAACCTGTCCTCTCCTGAAAATTCGAGGACAGGACGATGACGAAAAGGACAGGACGATGAGGAAAAAGGCAAATCTATTATGTTTTTTGGATTTTCTAGTATTCCCATATTCTCGCATTTAGTAATTCAATATTCTCGTATTGACCATTCAAAACACATATCTACTTAGCCGAGCGTTGTGAAGGTCTACTTGGACTTGTTCGACAATTTCTGTCATTGTTTGTTGGATTCGCCCTACAGTGGTCACATTTTTGGGTCTTTTGACTTGAAATGTTGAGGGTTTAACGTTTCTTGGCAGTTAGAGCAAATTTTCCATTGGAGCGTGCCAATAAACGGCCCCAGCTCAAAAATTTTCGTATGGCTAAAAGTCGTTTAAAAAAGTTCCAGTCGTGCAGCATGACCATGTGAGGGAATTTTTGTAGGAAACCGATTTTTATTTACTTTTTAACTGATTTTCAACTTTAAAAGTTAAAATTCGAACACTTATTGCGCGCCAATAACGTTTAAATTTACGGCATTCAAACTTGATTTAATCAACATTTCGCAAAAAGTATGATTTTTTAGGTTTTTAAAAAAAATTTTTTATCGGTTTTTGCTATTTTTGACATTTTATGTCTTTACTATGGCACATAAATGAAAAAGCGTCACGCGGGGAGCGTCACGCGGAGAGCGTTACGCGGAGATTCCCTAATGATCCCACGATTCTGAGATTTGGTATGTAGCCCCTTGAGGGACTTCTGAACACAACTGACCGATCCCAGATCAGCTGAGTGGCTCTAGAATCCAGTTTTTTCCCTATTGATCCCAAGATTCTGAGATTTGGTATGTAGACCCTTGAGGGACTTCTGAACACAACTGACCGATCCCAGATCAGCTGAGTGGCTCTAGAATCCAGTTTTTTCCCTAATGATCCCACGATTCTGAGATTTGGTATGTAGCCCCTTGAGGGACTTCTGAACACAACTGACCGATCCCAGATCAGCTGAGTGGCTCTAGAATCCAGTTTTTTCCCTAATGATCCCACAATTCTGAGATTTGGTATGTAGCCCCTTGAGGGACTTCTGAACACAACTGACCGATCCCAGATCAGCTGAGTGGCTCTAGAATCCAGTTTTTTCCCTAATGATCCCACGATTCTGAGATTTAGTATGTAGCCCCTTGAGGGACTTCTGAACACAACTGACCGATCCCAGATCAGCTGAGTGGCTCTAGAATCCAGTTTTTTCCCTAATGATCCCGCGATTCTGAGATTTGGTATGTGGGCCCTTGAGGGACTTCTGAACACAACTGACCGATCCCAGATCAGCTGAGTGGATCTAGAATCCAGTTTTTTCCCTAATGATCCCACTATTCTGAGATTTGGTATGTGGGCCCTTGAGGGACTTCTGAACACAACTGACCGATCCCAGATCAGCTGAGTGGCTCTAGAATCCAGTTTTTTCCATAATAAACTCTAGCCTACACATCGTACTTTTCTCATCATCGGTCATTACTCTTCGTTACAAAATCTGATGGTAATAATGATGTAATTATGGAATGAGTAAAACAAAATTGTATTTTGAAATTTATTTGAATGAAAAAAAATATTTTTTTTTTTAAACGTGTTTTTGCAATAAATTTCCACAAACAAAAGTACAATACGGGGTTTTATAGGAAGGGGAAAGGGGGCGCAAAGACATAAAATGTCTCTCGTGGTTGCGTACTTGTACGAAAGCTGTATCCACCGTATGAGTTTCAAGAGGTTCTAATACCAAGTTCAGATTTAGCGAATTTAGTTTTCAGAATGGAAGAGTTCAGTTTGTTTCTGTTTACTTTGACCACTTGTATATAATTGTTTTTCATCATGTAACAACTAAAAGTGAATAAAGTACGGGGTTTTCTTTGCAAATACTTGAGATTTTCGACCAAATTGTACCAAGGTTCGACGGCGAAAAGTTTTAGTTTAACGATGCAAAATATCCAAAAATCTTTTTTTTTTTTTTTATTAATCCGTCCGTTCGCCGTCCACACTTGGGTTAAAAATCACATTTGGGTTGATCCCAAGAGTTCGGTATCCATATTTATCAACCCTAAAACACAGCATTCAAGGGCTGAAATGATAAAAAAAATCGAGATCTCTCAAGTCAACAGTGATGATTTTTTAGCACATTTTGTGGAATTTGAGTGCGTTGTTGTGCACGAAAAGTTCTGTTTTTCGAATTCATCCTTTCGTAGATGATTCTTTTACTGATTAATTTTGCATGACGAAACTCGCGATTTTTATTTATTTTTTCAATTTTTTGTCGGTTTTTGCGATTTTTGGAGCACATTTTTTTTAATTTGAGTGCTTTTTGTGCACCACTCGCGGTTCTTTTTATTTTTCGTTATTTTTGAGTTTTGGTTGTCTTTATAGGCACAGATGGCTCCGAAGAACTAATATTGAACGTGTGATATAAATATATACCTAGTAATGACTAGGGAAGAGCATGACTGAGAATAATTAATAAATCTCATCCTATTCCCTATCAAGTCATGTTAATATTTCAATGAGAATGTATTTTTTCAAGTTTCACTGTTAATGGTTTTTTCGTTTGATTGAAATGTTAGATTCTAAGTATTATGTTTATATAATTAACGTTTTCTTTTTTTCAATACATATGAAAACTTTTCAAAATTAGTTAGGATTGGAATTTAGTAATATTCAACCATGATTTTTGGATACTGTACCACGTTTGAAAATAATTCTCCAAGGAAAGTTTCTTTGAGAAACCGCATTGCAGACTGTTTGTTCACCGAAAACTTTGAATTCACATTCTGAGTATATTAAAATGTGAAGTGTTTTACAAAAACAAGCTTTTTTTTGCAAACCAACGACAAATTGAAGGAAATCCAGGACAGGGCGATGATGCCAGGACAGGGTGGTGATACAAATGGTGAGAATCAACGTGTCGCATCATCGCCCTGTCCTAGTTTCATCGACCTGTCCACCTAAATTTTTAAATATTTATTTTCTGAATTAATAAAAGCGCTACTGTTTGGATTGGCATCGAATTTCGATACATACGATATAGAGAGCATCTGTGATTTTTTTCAGCTCGATTCGAACACTTTTTCTTTTTTCAAAAGTCAAACTCAAAACTGACCTTTTCTGTGAGAATGACCCATGCGTGAACGTAATTTTCTTGTAACAGTCATAAGTCCGTCAATATTGAACAGATTTTACTCAGGTTTGAATATTTGGTTTGGATCATGACTGTTTCGTCATGATGATGGTAAACCGGTCATTTCTGAACATTTAATGGTGACATACATTGAAGGCCACGAGGAAGCTTCTGAGCCATGTCCTTGGCGTTGTATTATTCATTAGTTCCAGATGAGCACATCCAAATTCAGACGTTGTTTTCAAACTTAGATTCAAACTTAGTGCTCTCTACCCAAGCATGTTACCATGTGACTAGACGGACCTCTACTATACTTCTGTACCAGTACCTCTAATCTAGGTAGCTGTTTGAATGACTGCATGTCCTGAAGAATCATTTTTCCAACAAGAAAATTTTGGAGATCCGTTCTAATGTTTCATTTTTTGTTCTAGGTATGGTTTGATCACTGTTTATGTGGCTGAGATTCCTGTAAGTAGAATGCATTCATCTTTTCAAACTGAAAAAATAATGTTGGGGACAGCGGGGAACTTGGAAAACTCGGTACCTCGTTCTGGCGTTAGGTGGGTAATAATTTGGGCTCAGTAATGATCGCGCTGCCGGAATTGAGTAGATTATGCCGGTCTATACATGAGTCGAGACATTTTGTTCCAACCTCTATGTTAAGTCCATTCCCTTTGTATTTACTCCTGCGTATCCCTCTTTAATGTGTTCAGGATGCTGATTAAGCGAGTTAACGGCCGCTTGGGGGACCAAAACAAAGGTTCTCTGGGCGGAAACCAGAAAGACAAAGATCCCTTTCTTCGAGACCCGTTTTGTATCTGATGTATGTAACGTGACGACCATCACTATTTTTTCACTTCTAAACAGCTTTAAAGAGGAAAATGAAAATGGTTTCTATAGAGATGGGTTTTTGGTATCCCATTCAGTTTAGCGTCAGAAGCCACGGGTTTTAGGGGGATGTACCTACCTGACAAAATGTATAGCTTAGAGCTGTTTCACTAAATTTTAATATTCGAGGAAGGTAACTAAAATGTTTTTTGTCGTTGGAAGGACTCATATGCCATGTGAGTAAAATCATTAATACACGGTGTTTTTCCACGTGCAGCGATAATCGTATACCGTCAGTCAGTCTGAAATTGATTCGACTGGTTTGGTTTCCAGGAAATATAAAGTTTTAAAGACAAATTTTTAAACAAAAAGTATTAAATACGTGGCTTTATTTCCAACTGACTTTCCTAACAGAAAATAACTCTGGTGGAAAAAACGGGAAAAGAGAAGAGATACCCGTTAAGGAAATACGATAACACAACTAACGTTGATCCCCCTGGTCGGAACAGAATTCCTAATTCTCTATCGCTTCGTTTTCATTTCAATTAATTCTTTTTCGCGATACTTTCTAATTCTCTCTTCATCCCCTTTTCTTTAGTGAGAGAAAAAATTATCGGGTTCCGATTTAGCATTTATATGTTTTCAAATGTGATTAAATTCCATAGGGGGCAGAAAGAATTCACTGGCAAATAGCTACGAAACAGCTCTTGGGAATAAATGGGAGACTAACAGTTTACTGGACAAGTTCAGTCACAAACTAGTTTTGTAGAGAAAAACCACCTAAAAGGTATTTGAGGAAGCTGCAATACGCAAATGTTTATTGTTGCTTCTTTAGGCAGCCTTTCAGCTCAGATCACTGTATGTATATCATAAGTTACAATGAACTTGATTTCATTAATATCATTGAACATGTGTATCAGCCGATGGGCCGTTCATAAGAGGATTCCTACTATGTTCGCATGTGGTCTCATTCATACTCACGTTGATTTTTTATTTATTTATTACTATTCATTTATTTTTTTAATGTATCATAAGGCCAATGGAGGGAACAAACGGATAAACGTACAGCGGTACAAGGGTGTCATTCAGTCGTATTGAAATGTATTGATATGGACTCAAACAATGAAAAACAATATCTGTATATTAGGTGCATATTTCTAAAGTTTTCAAGGTTCTAATTTCTATTTTTAGTATTATTGTTATTTCATTCATTTATGTATTTATATTTTTTCATATTTCAACCTTGAATTAAAGTGAAGCCGAGGATTCAGCCCCAACTAGGGCTATAGATATAAATGTCGTAAACTTTGGTCTAGTAATTTGGTAGAAAAGGTGATGTATGGCATTTTTTTATTTTTTCAACTTTTTTCTATTCGGTTTTAGATTTGAAGCGTCTTGAAACTTTATACAAAAGATTTTTAGGGTTTCGGAGGTGAAGGGTGAGGGGGGGGGGGGTAATCATTTATTTTATTATTTGATTTTTACGGTTCATTATTGAAAATGAAAGAAAAATAGCTGAAAATTATTTCACAATGGTTTATTCTTTCTGTGTTGGATCATTAGTCTATAAACCCCGTATGTAATATATGATCAGGACATGGCGCATCGTGCCTCTGATAATGGTTCACACTTTCACAGTTCCATGACCCCGCAATTTTAGTCTTCTCAGGATGTTTAAAAAGATGGGAAAATTATACTTGAAGTATTTTACGTTAGCGGATGCGCAGAACGGAGTAATGATTTGTGAAAAATGAAATTGGTAGGGTACAATCTACAGTCTATCGTAGAAATTCCATGAAAATTCAGTCAAAATCTGATGAAAACTAGACCTTGTTCCTCGGAGTACGCTTTCGCGCATGCGCAGGAGCTAATATAATGATGCAATCGTGTTGAAATTAACATGGGCTAATTAAGCCATTGTCCCCCAACTATGCACCAAGTATGAGCGGGATTGGAAGTCTAGGGCGTATAAATAATGGTGCCAAAAAATTATGATGAAAAACATGATGAAAAAGGGATTTTCGTTTCCTCATGCGCAAAATGGGGAAATGATCAGAGAATTATAGAATTAATGGCGGACCATTTACAACCTAACCCGCACATTCCCTGAAAATTTCATTAAAATCAGATGGAAACTGTTGAAATTAGGCTCGTTTAAAAAGGAATAAACATTCGCACATGCGCAGTAGCTACTAATGGTAGGATTACGTTTAAATCGCTAGGGAATGCTCAAATTAACCTTTTCCACCTATCCTCCAAATTTGAGTGAGATCGGACTTCGGGGGCGTGAGAAAATGATGGTTGATGGAATTTACGTTTGCGCATGCGCCAAGTTAAGTATTGATTTGGGAACAACGAAACTCATAGGGGACCATCTTTACTCTAACCCGCACATACCATGAAAATTTCATAGAGCCGGTTGAATATTTTGGAAATTAAGCTTGTTACAAGGATTTGCGGACATTCAGACACAGATACACACACACAGATAGACACGGAACGAAAGTTGTTCTGCATAGTCTTGTACGTAAAATGCGAGTGGAAGTTCTACCACCGTAAAAAAACAACAGCCGTTTGATTTTTGTGGAGACCACAACTTAAATCTCTCGGAATTGAAAACAACGCTTCCGCTACCAGTAGGTAGACTCGGGAGCAATTTAAGAGATGCCATTTAGCATAGAGGTACTAATTCTTGACTAGTATGTACATCTCACGGACAATAGTTAATAAATTCGATTTCGCAATGATATAATAAATTCCATTGGAACTACATATATCACCTGAGAATTCCTATTTTGGCATTATATCAGCTGATATCTACAGGTCTATCTACTATCAATTAGAAAAAAAAAAAGAATTATATTTATATAAATCATTTGCAAACGTAGCGAGTTGAATTGGCAAAAAATGTATTCAAGTTATGTTAAATAAAATGTAAATGTAACGCGTTACCGATGAACAACTGTTGTCTAAATACGTACCCATCAACCGTATTGCTTTGGATTGGTTCAGCGGGTGGTTACGGCTAGTTAACAATAAAGTGATCTGCCCGTCTGCGGGTTGCCTTAAGAACACAGACTACCTTCCCACTTTGGGTGGTGGTGGGGAAGTGACATGACTTGTTTTATGAGGTTAAATGAAAAAGCGTGGCGAAAGCTTTGGAAAAACGTGCTTTAGTAAGATAATAGACCTATCCATGTTACTCTGTTCTTCCGGGCAGCGGAGGAACTTTTAAAAAGCATCATCGCAAATTTCAACAAGTTATTACCTACAGACCTACCTACTCTCAACCACAAAATGAACTCATGACGTTCAATTTAATTTTCTATTTGCTTTTTAGAATTTATGT
This sequence comes from Adelphocoris suturalis, assembly GCA_030762985.1. Classification (NCBI taxonomy): domain Eukaryota; kingdom Metazoa; phylum Arthropoda; class Insecta; order Hemiptera; family Miridae; genus Adelphocoris; species Adelphocoris suturalis. Next base: position 93,507,146 of record CM061042.1, read on the forward strand.
ATCTTGAAACGTAAGTCAACAAATTTTGAGGGGGGCTACTTTTTTTTTTTTTTTTTCAATACTGAGTTTGACGAGACGCATTTAGCCAAGTGTCAATCGTCTCGCATCGGTTTATCCTAATTATCGACGTGGTGGACTGGACTAGATCTTCTTCCGTTCTCAATAGAAAGTAAATTTCTGCTTCTAAGGCTGTTCCCAAGACCACCCGCCCAACTGTGTCAGGTGATTAGTGTCTCGATTCTCCTGGTTATCCTCCTGACACCGTATTGATTGGCGGATACGTCTTTGTGACCTGAGCCGAAAGCATTTCGCGCCTTGAAGTATTTGTTCATGCATTTTGTGCAATCACAAGAACGTCTGTCGCCCAAGTCGACATTATAATAGAAAACGTCTGTATTCAAGTTCCTCATTCTATCTCGGGTTTCATTTACCAAGGCCAAATAATAATAATAACAATTATATATATATAACTTTAACAGGTTATAAGGTCAACAAATATATATACTGATTCCTTCATCTTTTTACCTAGTGGGTTTGCAGACCACATTCCTAAAAGAAGTCTGGAAACTGTAGAATCTACTTTTTATCTCAATTTTGCAACCCAACTTGGTCAATTGTTTTGGTGAGAATGATAGACAGAGCTTTCAAAAGGGGTAACCATTTAATGCAGCATCCCAAAAAAACACAATGTCGCCCCACGTACTTGAAAACAATACACTTTGATTCACTTTGATACAATTAATTTTTATTTTAGTACGTTGAAATATATGTATTTGTATATCCTTGTCATTCACTCTTCCAGCAGTTGTCGGATAACTTCCGTGAAGCTTCTTTTGACAACAACGTAGAATCATTCGGTCCTTGGGGAATAGGTGTTTTTGTCTGGGGGACGAAAAAGTCTCGCTGGGAATTGATCGTTCTATTCAAGTGATATGTGGTAGAAAAGGAAAGAGCAAGCGGTTCAGTGCGTATTACCAAAAGACCTCTGCTTTTTCTCCGAAAATAATCAACGAAGATATAGTACCACATTCTCCCTTTCCTTTTTCAACCCTCACTTTACTATGTTCTGGATAAGACGTGATTGGTTGTCACATATTGCGGACAGCAGTGCGTTCTATCAATTTTATTTTTTGAAATATGAGGACCCATTTCCCTCTTACTTCCTCGCCAAAACTGAACGCATGAATCCATGAAATTGATATAACTGCGATCCCCAGAACGGATTATTGTGGTTCTACTTCCTATCATTCACAGGAATGGCAATGTTGAGAATGTTCGTTAACTAGATCTCATTATCATAGATCTTGATGTGTGGTCTTGATGTGTTGAATACTTGTTTTATTAAAAGGCCTTGTGTCCTTAAATTTTTTTTTTTTTTGAATTAAACTCCAACGTTTCTCCCCAGGAATTGGGGCTTCTTCAGGGATATTACTATTCAAAAATGTAAAATATCTACTTATAGTTTTCTTTTTGTTGTTGTTAATAATAGAATTTAAAGTTACGCGTTTTTTGAAAATCAAATTTGAATTTTATTTTTGATTTCCAAAAAACTCATAACTCTAAATTTGATTATTAACAATAATAAAATGAAAACTACGAATAGTAGAATAGTAGAAATTTTACATTTTTTATTTTATTAATGTCCCTTAAGAAGCCCCAGTTTCTGGGGAGAAACGTTGGAGTTTAATTAAAAACCAATTTAAGGACAGAAGGCCTTTTTATAAATCTTGTTATAATCTGAACTGTCCGAATAAAGAAACGTTATGTTGAATATTTGTTCAGGTGGATCATAGAACCATGGATCGTATCACTACGTAACCATTGGAGACTTGATTCAGCTATATATGGGAACTTATACTTCAAAAGATTGAGTGACAGTTACTTTTAGTCAACAATTCTATTATAGTCTATAAACATAAATAAAATAACCATTTGGCACGTTGGTCATATGGTAATCTCGTGTCCATAAAATATTGTAGAGATCATCAAAATATGTTTTAGGGAATACGGTTACGATCCAGGTGGTCTCCCAGCTGTGTGTGATGGTCGCAGTGAGCCTATGAGCTTGACTTACGCCCTAAATTGTAAAAATGATGGTTTCGTCAAGCATGGGAACGACGATGGCAGAGATGCTTGCGCCTCACGTGCAGATCTGGCTTTGGGAGGGTTCACAACCGCACCCGTGAGGCGACGGACATCAACAGCTTTAGTAGCAGACATCCGAGTTCGGTTTGTATGGGAGAGTGGAAGGGAGTCGTTCTTCGATAATCGCATCATCAATTCCGATGCCCCCTCTTACTGTGACCAGAACTGGATCACGATTTCCCGAAATGCTGCTCACGAAAAGCATAGAAAATATGATCGGGCAGCTGAGGATGTGCATGGATTCTTTACCCTCTCCTTGTATCATGCGATGGAGCCACTGATAAGGAGTTCGATGCGTTCACAAACCGTGAGTCAAATACACTGACACCGAATTGGGACCGATCCCTTTCACGAACAGTGGTATGGACGCGGATAAAACTGCAATTCGCAGTTTTCAGCGCTGTTTCCTTATGGCTAAAGGGGACTTGGAAGAAGTTTAAAAGTCTGGGGATGGATGACGGAGCCTCTATTCCACTTCCAGGAAATTGGAAAAATCGAGAGGAACTGAAAACCCTGGAAAATGGAAATATGTAAAACTACTTTTCTAAGTTATATTGTAATAGGAAATATAAGTTCAACGATTAATAATAAAAATTTTAAAAATCAACAACATGAAAAAAAGAAGATTTTTAATTATAATATTAGTCTATCCAATAATATATTATATTGATTTATGAATACATTACGCTGTCACATAACTCGAAGATAATGAGGAGACAGGATTTTGAATTGGATTTAATTTATTGTCCTATTTATTAGGCTTAGGGGTCAGTCAGGAATCTGTAGCTATTAAAAACGAAAAATTCATTCGTTGCTAGGCTGTTCGATAATCAAAGTTTGGTAGGCGACATGGATAACATAGTAAAATGTTGATCGTTAGGTTTAGAGATGAATGAGAACTCCGAGTTAACTAGTGATACGTAGTAGATGTTTTCCATTGACGGCCTTTTCCTTTTTTCATCAATTTAAAGCCTATCAGTTCCCTAGTGCGGTTCCTCTAGGTTTCTCACTCTAGGCTCCAATCGAAGTGAAATGGCTAAGAAATGGACAGCAAAGGCAACTACTATACATAGCCAGGAAATAAAAAACGAAAAATCGAACTGAAGTAATTTTCGTTACTGCAACGATAGTTACTGCACAGAAAAGAATATTATTTTCTGTGTTCTTTGGTCACGGTACAACTACGAGTATCAGTGACTGTCTTTGCTGCCTTTGCCAGTTTTATTTTACGGTCGCTTATAAGCAGTGACTGTTACAGTTTGCCGGTAGCTATGAAGGGTCTAATTCGTATAAACCCTTAAATTTTCATCAAAATTGTGACGGGAATCATGGATACGTTCTACATCTGCGGTGTTGTGGCAATGGTTATCTAACAATGATGAAATTCGCTCCATATCATCTGCTTGTAAGGAACTAACCTTTTTATGGAACCTTAGCTCAAAGGAGGAGGCTAGGGCAGATATGTCTTTTATGTAGGACACTCTTTACGTAACCCGCTTAATATTTCAAAATTAGAATTCTTGATATTATGCTTGCGGGGAGGGTTTGGGGACACACTGAAAAATTCAAAACATAGAGAACAGAAGAACAGAATGAATGTAGCTCTAAGGCGCGGGATCATATATTTAGGAGTGATAAACTGTTGACTTCGAAATACTGGGTACTTGCTCCCACTGTTGATTCGGAAGCAACAAAGTCAAGTACATTTATATCACCTTTATTCAAATAAATCTATTGATCAAGATTATGTGGTATAATGTACAGTCTGGAAGAATAGTGAAGCATTTGTCGGTGTATTACTGTTTCAAGATGAACGTGCTGTCAGTTTTCTTTTAAGAGAGGTAGGCACAGACTTTGTGCTGTAATTCAGTTTACTGTTCGCTCCTCGTTCCATAGAATCAGATTTTTTCTTGATGTATGAGAAAAGGGTTCTCCGAATCCGGCAGTCAGCTTACTGAACATCGATTTTCTCTTCCCACCTTTCTTCATGGTATGAAGCGCAGTACATTGGACCTTTATTTCTGTTTCTCTCATTTGTCCAAATGTTCGTATCGGAGTAGTAATTTTTGATTGTTGATCTTGCTGTGCTTTTGATCTGATGTTTACTACGAATCATTTTTTTTCTTCATATTTCGTTCTTCAGTTATTCTTTATGATTCACCTTTGTACGTTTTGTCTGTTTCAATGCCGTTATTAATATATAGTATGAAAAAACATTCGTTCCCTTTCATCTTATAACGAACCTTGTATTCCGAGTGTTGATATCTAAAAATATTCAGTTTTGATTTTCTAATTTCTTTCGTGAGTTCAGAGTTAGAGGCCGTCCCCTTGTCCAGAAGGAAAACGTTCCTTACTCGACCAGAACGGTTATGGAAAGTATTGCAATTCACCTAAATAATCATTTCTGAAACTTCGCCAGGATCTTAATTTTTTTAATGAACTAAAATATCAAATATGGGCTTTGTCGTTATCTAAACTCTGAATATCTGTGCGACTAGTAAGTACGTATGTATGCACATCTGTCTAGACATACCTACATAATTGGAAATTGGATGTTGCGGTTTTCAACCGCAAGGGAAAAATATCATTAAAAACGTGGTTTAATAATTTGTTTTGTATGTTTCTCCAAAATAGAACGAGCGATTTTTACGTAATTGACACTTTTGAATTTTATGTCATTTTACACAAAAGTTTGCAAAAACGGCCTTATACTTTGTACTTTAATGGGCAACGGTCTTAGCAAAAATTACTCAAAACGAGCTTACGAAAGTTTCTAACCCTGACACGAATACGGTTTGGCAGACCTGAATCAGACCAATATTGAGGTCGGTGGGTGTTTTTGAAGGGGAAAAGTGTAGGCTTCTTTAACAGATTATCTGTTAAAGACTTTTGCCCTTCAAAAAGCCCTAGCGACCTCAATATATGTATGATTCAGGACTGCCAAACCTCATTCGATTAAGGGTTAAATACTTTCTTAAGTTCGTTTCGAGCAAGTTTTAGCTGAGACCGTTTCCCATTAAAGAAAATAGTAAAAAGTCGTTTTTGCGAATTTTATGTGTAAACATAACAAAAATTCAAAAGCTCGGATGTAAGTCAATGTTAGCCCGATGTTCAATTATTTCTAATTTGCTTATTTTGAGAGATAATTAAAAGTTTTTTAGATCGAATCGTTTTGTTTTTTCATGCTCTACAACTTTGCTAGGTATAAATGTTTCTGTGGGATGTAGGGTTTAGGAATTATTAGAAAAAAAACTTTAAAATGGGCTAATTAAGCCATCTTTATGAAGCCAACATTTTACATTCCACCAGTTTTGGGATGGCAGACCAAGATTTCCTCACTCAGAACGGACTAAATTTTCTAAATCCATTCTCAAACCTTCTCCGCAAATTACTACCTATTTTCGGACCTGGCACCGGGACTATTATGGAAGTCAACCTCCATCGCACGTTTTCGTGTGATGGCGGACCTCTGTGACGGCTCCTATTCCCCTAATTGGAGAGTGGTCTGTCCCGAATCAGTTGAGACCCAGGGGAATCTGAGCAAGAACCCTCCACCCTGTCATGTGTCGCTTGTCCACAAGAGTTGAGGGCTAATATCTTTTTTTTGGAAAATTGGATGATTGAAAAACTTTTGGCTCTCTGGAGTATTTAGTAATTAGCTACAGGTTTTTCATTTCGATTTGTCTGAACCTTCATCGGAAAATATTACTGGTTTGGTTTCATCAGTTATGTAATATAATCTCGAGATCATTCATACCTGATGTGTGCGCTATACATTCTCACCCTTTCAATAGTAGCACAGCTACACTAAATCGTTGGCTGTTTAGGTGATTACAATAGTACGATGAATAAATGAAGTTTTATTATGAAACGCTGCATTTACACTAATTCGTTTCTACATCATGGAAAAACACTAAAATATAGATATGTGCTTTGGAAAAATTTGTATTTGTAAATTTTTATTTTTTATTCATTTATTTATTATTAGTATTTAGTTATTTATTTATTTTATTTTTGAACATCATTCGAAATACTACCGTCTACAAGACACACATGAGCGCATGATTGTGGAGCGTAATCCATTTACAAACGCAAATTACAAACGATAATCCATTTACAAACGATAATTAACTACTAAGTAATTCTCCAAGTATTTGCTATCTCAAACAACAACATAGGTGCATGGAACATAAATCCCATGACCGCTTCAATTTTGCGCTACACTTCTTTCTCAACAGCGTATATGTTTCTAGGTAGTAACTCAAAAAAAAGTATTGGTTGTTTTGTCTTTGCGGGGAAATAAATTATGCAAACTTCCAGAAAAAATCGTAATCCATGTTCCAAATCCACTGCTACATCCGCTGGCTGCTATCAGCATTTACCGATATTAGGTAGCGTTGCCAACATTAGAAGCCTAAAGTTTAACTAGGTTATCTAGGCTATTCATTTTCATTCAACGCAATTCATTCAACGATTTTCGATATACTTAGTCATGAATTTTGCAAAATGTTGCAGATTATTACACTACCGTCCAGTTTTTTTATTTTAGAAAGCCTTTCATAATCTTGTTTCATGTTTGGATAACGCAGTCATTCATCACAAAAGCATAATACAGTTTAATCGAAAAAATCTTATAGAATCCATAAAATCAGCTGATTTACCGCCTGCTCCAGCACATGGAAGTTGCTTCGCAGTTCTCAGGCTTAGTGACTATATTTTCATATTATTTTATTTGAGCGCTCATGCTCTCGCGGAACCTTCATTCGATTTATTAGAAATGTCTATCAAAATCCTATTAGAAAAAGTACGTATCAGCATAACTCGGAAGTTTTCAAGGTAATAACTTATCACCTTCTCATTGCTGAATGGTAATAGTCTTGAGGTTGTTTGAAATTATTGTCGAGATTTCAGGCACATACTTGCTCGTTGTGACCTTCGATCGACATTTTTGTGGTTTGGCAGAAAAAGTGTAGTGTAGTTCGCTGATAGATGATAGTTATTTTTTCTACTATCGGAACCTGTGTTTATTGAAACAGCCAACAAATGTTTAAATGAAGGTAGGGGTGGTGATGAGGGAGATGGGGAAGGAGCATTTAAAAACTATTGTTCTACCTTGTCAATTACAGAGTTTTATTATGACAAAAAGAAATAAGGAAATATATGTAAATATAATGTATATATTGCTGGTTTCAGTAAAGATGTATCTCGTATAACGTAATCAAGTTATTGAATTCCATAAAACCACACAATTCGTTTACATAAGCGAATCCAGCCAGTTAATATTATTTACAATAGTGTCGCCAACAGCTAAGACTATAAAATTCAGAAAATGCTCCAGCCATTTGGCTCCTGAATATATTATCGTCGGTCCAGTTATTCTGTGAATGTCACCCGTTGTACTGATTTATTTATCATCAGCATTTCTTCAAAATCAATTTGATCTTAAGAATGATTTATAATGCATTCATAATTCTTTTCAGGTACCTACTATTGCACAGGATAAATCGTGTAGCACCTCGAGTTTGAAATTCCGCTTGTAGGTATGAAAATTAGCTGCGAACTATCTTAAAATACACCTTGTTGTATAATATTTTAATAATTATATTTTCTGTGAATGTATTTGCCTAATTGGGCCAGTACCTGTGTTTAGTTAACACACCATTGCAATACGCTTGTATTACATATATACCTATCTGACACAATCTTGCCGAAGGTGATTTGAGTTCATATCGCTTCAATTTGGCAATTCAACACAGTCCATTTGTCATTTAATGTGGTTAGGAAATCCTATCAGGGACGTCGCTACCCCATTCAATAATCCGAGAATAACGTATTTTAGTTTGGTGGGGTCAAAACCGCATCATTAATCTTGGAAGCTCTGAGAGAAGTCCATTATTTATTGTCATCTGGTTTCACATGGGTCCTTTCCTACCGCACGAAACTTCCAGGATTCGTGAAAACCATCGGATCCCCCCGCCCTGTCGCGGCGGGTAGAACCACTATTCCGAGGTACGAGACTGCTCCGGATGATATGGGCCTGTTCTAGCAAAAACCTCGAGACCATGAAGGGTGAATGCGCTGATATTCCACCTGACCGACCCTGTTGGGCCCGTGTAAACTGTCCGTGAACCCCCTGAGTTACCTTCGACCCTTCTCTACCGCATGGGCAGAATTTACATTTAAATTAAATCCCAATCTTCTGTCTCTTACTAAATTCTAAACGAGAGAATGGTGAATGAAATTACGTTACTCACCTACGCATGTTCGTGTATTTATCTTCTACATTCACCAATAGGGATGGGTTGTATGAAAGAAGAGTTATAAATCTTCATCAAATATAACTTTTTTTAAATAACATCATGGCTTCGGTTATTTCATGACTCTGAGATACCTCAACATACTAGACAAAGGAAGATTACCGAATCAACAGGCAAGTTTAATTGACTTTTGAAATGCAATAAATATTTGAATTAGTTGGGGCAGGCTTGGTGCCATGGAAGATGTTATTAGGTATATAATAGTTTCAGATCATTTTTCTTCCACTATGGACATCGCCATGTGCTATAATACGGTTCAAGTATCTAATGGTTCGGGTGATTATATCTCTAGTTTTTTATCTAGTGACATGCGGTGTTTTTATACGCTAATAATTAATTTTATCATGGAATCATGTTTTAGCGATGGATCCCCCGCCGAAAAGTGAGACTATTAAGTGACATGAAAGTAGCGCCAATAATTGTGATGATTTCCGCTTACAACCGAGTAGTTGCTAGGGAAATGGTACTTCGTCGTTTTTCATCCCACAAAATTCGTTGACCATTCGTTCGAAAGCTCTCGATTTATCCAACCATACTATATTAACTACTGCGAAGTGCGAGGCCAACAAGCTGAGTTATGAGCATGGTTATATGAATAATTGTTTACACACAGGTGATCATTCTCAATTATTGATATTGTGAACATGATTGCAACCGCTTGTTAATTTCTGATGATTTCATTGAGCTGGTGTTTCGATTATGTGATTCATAAGTCCTGCTTTGTCTTTTCTGCGGAGTAGGCTACCAGGTAATAGGGTGGTAAGAGAGGGGATGTGAAAACTTCAGTCTAGCTGCGCGAACTTTTGCCGGACGGTTTGGAGAAACGCGCCTCCTTATAGTGAACGACCTCTACCTACTTTAGAAAGCTTTCACTTTATAATCGAAATCTCACCATTTCGAAATAATTACTTCTTCGTCGGCACCCCCGAGATGGAATGGTAAAGCGTAATTGAGTTTACGTATCTAGATTTTTTTTCCATCTAGGAAAATCTAGGCGAAATTAATCTGAGTTGAACATTGTGGAGCACTTTAAACGGCCCATTAGAAGAGTGATGTATATGTAACAGTATCCAATTTAGAAGAGGGCAATGAAGAGTTTTGGAATCACTCGGTCATTTTCCCCCTGAACGTAGATTACAGCATCTTTCCGAAATCATAAAGTTCCTATGTTAGGTACCTTCCGAACAGAAATTATTTAGATCAATCACATATTTTTAGTTCATTTTGGAGGTTTTCAAATAAATAACTCTTACTTGTATTTTCTAGAACATTTTGGTATTCCACAATCGTTGAAGTTCAACGTTATGATATTTATGCAAATAGTTTTGTAATTGATATACCGTCATAAAAACTTAGGTACTCTATTAGAAACTGAGGTTACCGCTGCTATAAGGTTTAAATCTACTTGACGACGTTTACTGTTCACTCAACTATTATTCAATGCGTATTCATTAGAAACGTAAACATTAAAAATCTTGCATACGAGTCTACAAGACCTTTAGACATTTTATGTCTTCACTCCCCCCCTTGCACCCTTTTCTCGTTGAGAGAATTTCTGTTTCTATTCAGCCCATCATTTCAATTGTCTCTTGATGTCCATGGAGTCTCTCCATCAAATTTCAATTCTTAGGGTGAACAGGACATAATTTAGCTCACTCAGCTTATCAGGAAATAGCCCATCATTTCAATGGTCTCTTAATGTCCCACAGAGTCTCCATATCAAATTTGAACTTCCAAGAGTTTCTTTCCACTCTAATAGTGGTTGCAATCATGTTTACAAAATTAACTGTGACCTGTACGTAAACAATTATTCATACAACCACGCTTTACCTCAGATTATTAGCCTTGCACGGCGCAGTGGTTAATATAATACGGTTTGGTAAATCGAGAGCTTTCCAACGACTGGCGAACGATTTTTGTACGATGATAAATGGCTAAGACACAGTTCCGTAGCAACGATTTGGTTGTGAGCGATAATCATCAGAAAAAAACAAGCAGCATTGTTAGCTACATCCATTAGTAACATTAATAAATATAAAATGGTGTCATAAATACCAAGAACAAGTAGGTACGAAAGGAAGGCGTGATTAATCTAGAGCTTTCCAACGAATGGTGAACGATGGTTCTTTGGAACTTAAGAAGTTTCATTTCTCCAGAAACGGCTTGGTTGAACGTGAAAATCATTAGAAATCAACTGTAACGCTTTTTTATAATGCAATGCTTTTCGAGTCCTTGTGCCAAAGTAAAGACATAAAATGTCAAATTATTACGGTTTGAGGCATTTTCGTGCATTTGATGTATATAGTTCAAACTAAACTTTTTAACAGGGATATGTTTTTAGGCTGGGGTTGATGAGACAAGTACGAGATATTTTCGTCAAAGTGAAAGATCTATGGGTCAACTATCAGTGCATTAAGTAGATTTTCTGGAAGAAAGTGACAAAAACGAAGCCACTGGAATTGAGATACCTGCTATATAGGTACTAACATTGTCAGACCCTCTTGTCGCTACCTACATTTTCCTAAAATATCCGGGAAATGGTAGATTGGGTAAGATTTTGGTTCAAATCACTTTTGCCTTCTTTCTAAGACAATCAGTTCTGTCAAGATCGACAATTTCGAAGGAGAATAAGAATGTTTCCATCCCGTCACGATTAGGGCTGAAAAAGCTTCCGTGGAACCTAACAGGGGAAATCATCAGTAAATTTTTTTTTTTTAAATATTTTTTTTCAAAAACTGCGACCCTTCATTTTTCCTCTCAGGGGTTGACTGAAAGTGATGCCAGGATTACATTCCTCTCATACACTTAGTCTAGTCGTTTCTGAAAAAAGCTTTTTTTTTTTTTTTTTCAGAACAGTAGCCAGTAACCTAAACTGACAAATTGTAAGAAGTACGAGGAGGGAGGGGGGTACCCCTTTTTTTCACCTCATCGATTACAACGAAAAACCAAAAATGGATAATTATTATTCGTTTGATTAATTAGATAGCAATACACAGGAATTCTTGTCCATTTATATTTCAACACAAAATGTGTTTTAGCCTTGGCATCTCCAACTGAAAACGAATCGTTTTGTTTTAGCGAAAATGTGTTGCGTTTTTGTGTAACGAAAATGTTTTGCAACAATTTACTGATGATTTCCGCTTACAACCGAGTCGTTGCTAGGGAAATGGTACTTCGTCATTTTTCATCCCACAAAATTCGTTGACCATTCGTTCGAAAGCTCTTGATTTATCCAACCATATTATGTTAACTGCTGCGAAGTGCGTAGTCAACAAGCTGAGCTATGACTATGGTTATATGAATAATCTTTTTCAAACAGGTGATCATTCTCAATAATTTATATTGTGAACATGATTGCAACCGCTTGTTAATTTCTGATAGTTCATGTTATATGAATAAATGAAAGCTTATGGCGCCTCAAGGGAGTGTAAAATATGAATTTTTTCATTTGAGGGCTCAAATGAAAGCTCATGATGAGGAAGTTTCAAATATGGCGCTGGTGATAATTAAATAAAACAACCTGTCATAGTATTGATAACATATACCGCGAAATCTGAGTGACTCTTATATGCGGGTCTCCGGGTTTATGTGAAACGCGTGAGCTAAAACACATTCTGTGTTTCAACGATTTCATTCGAAGTATGTAAATACAGGCAACCGAGGGTCCTGGGGTCTTGCCCCCCAGCAAAGCGCCAAGTATGGACCATATTTACTTTATTATTAATTTTTGATATTATTGTAATGGAGTACATATCTGGCAGTTCAAATACACAAAATTTAGTGTTGTTAGTGGGTAGTCTACCTACCGTATAAATTGAAGATTCGGTAGGTTTGCCAGATTTCTTTGAACTTTGATTGTCTAGATTGGAGGATTGTCAAAGGGTGGCCGATATTGCTTTTGTGCAATAGGGTAGCTACTATCCCCCCCCCTCCCCCTCTATCAACTGCCATTGCGGTCTATCCCGGCATTCCAAGCAATGTCTCTCGCAGGAACCCATTATTCCACTTGCCGTTTGCTGTATTTAATTGATTTCCTTAAGCGTCTGTCCAATATTTTGCTGAATTTGACAATCAACACCTCTGCCGAAAAGGCAACTCATTCTTTTATTTCTCATTTCTATTTTTTTCCTCTCAATGAAAAGGCTGTATTCACTCAGGTATCTTTTTCTCTTCGGAATAGTAACCCGTTTCTTTTCCGTTCGTTTTCTATCTGAAGTGATTATTTCAGGTTCTTCCTGACGGCCTTCTTCCGCTTTCACATCAACCTCCTCATTACTACCCTTTATTGATAATGGTTCTTAAGATCTTTCATCAGTATACAATTTCTTCTGATGTATTGGTATACAATTTCCAGTCCAGAATATTTCAGTTTCTAGAGACCCAGATAGAATGTAGAGTTCATACGGGATACAAACAGTCCTTCGGGATCGGTAAAAAAAAAAAAAAAAAATTAAATAAAATGCCTATCAAACTTGGCGACCAGATCAACCCTAGAGCCCTATGACCTATCCAGAAACAGTAATAATATTGCTTTAGCACTAGTGCTATTGTACAGAAGAGTGGAATTAGAGAAAGAAAAGGGACTGACAAACCAATAAATCCAACTTGCATCATATGAAAGCGTGAATAAATTGTGCGATCAGAAATGACTCTTCAAATTAGATAAATATAATAAATTACTTCGAGTACGATAAAATCCAACATAAGAACGCAAATTCAAAGAAATCTAGCTCCACGAAATTTTAGTTGGGTATGGAAAACTGTTCTACAATAACAAGATAAATGCTAATTTGGCTTATTTAAAACTCCAATGTATTAACCCTGCAATGTGAAGACGAATACACTCGACAATCGAAATCCTGCTAAGAAGTGAGAAGATGTTTCACATAAGGATCAGAACAGTACTGATGAGACAAGGAAAAGATAGCGATAGGTATCTATAAATTGGATTAGATCAAATCCAATCCGATCAAATTATCATCAGGGAGAGTTCGAGATAAATTGTGAGGAACGACGGCAGACGAGCCCGTTGCACCTGGGCGTAGCGTTTTGATCGATTATGTCCTTTGTTTTTTATTTGTTCGAAAAATAGCCAAGAGATTGTGTATTTTTCATGAGTCAATTTTAAGTTGAGATGACGCCGAATTGTCATCCTTCCCAAAAATCTACGGTATTCTTTGAAAAAAAGAAAAGAAAAAACTTCTATGGAAATAAGGCCAGTTTGAGGTGGATTTCTACGTATTTTTTCAGTCTGAATTGAATGTAAATACTTGCAGATCTCTCCAATTCTGTTATCACCAAGTTTTATACTACAACTAACAAGTTTTTAGCTTATATCTGATGCCCAATATTATCATTATTATTTTTGCGTGAAATCTAATTTGTTAACATGTAAAACTGGGATGTAATTGGGAATTGGGAAAAACACATTCAAACATAATTGTTTTCACTAATTATTAAAGTTAGAGTAAAATTTCCTTTGTCGTTGATATGCAGCCGTTAAAAGATAATTATTTTTTCCGTGAAGTGTCTATCAATAATAGTATGTGTTGAAAAAATCCAATTCCGGGAAAATATCTAAATTTGCATTTTAGGCTCCATTTTTACGTAGGTATTTATTTAGTTGGTTTACAAATTACGGGTTTGAAATCACAGAGATAGGAAATCATACGCTTTTTCTAAATGTGCTCTTAAGATTGATTTTGCAGAGATCCTAACTAACTGCTGGCTACTGGCTGGCGCTGCCGGCATTTTCGGCAGTTATTGCCGTTTTAATGTCATAACTGTCATAAGGCACTAAATATATAAGGTGCCTAACTACTCGAAGAATTTTTAAGAGGAATTTCCGTTCAGTAATGAGCTCTAAAATCAACCCCCGAAGTTTGTACAAGCTGAAGTTTTTCTTGTACACCTGCCTCACTAAATTGTAAATTAATACAGGTTCACTGCAAATGGCTATCATTCTGAGTAACTCCCAGCTAAAACATACTACGAGAGTTCATTTTTCCAGGTGTGAGACCTGTGGGAGCATTGTGCTGTTATGTTCCTAATTACGGTTACTCAGGGATAGTATCTTGATCGTCTGCACAGAGAAAAAATTTAACGCACAAGGATTTTCGGGTTGAGAGGTTTCTTATATTTCCGCACAACCATGACGGCGACAGCGCTGGGGTAGTTATGCCGTTTTCGGGAGTTAGCTGCAACGGGCCCTTAATCCGCTTATTGGCTTGACCCGATAACTAGTTACTTTGATATCAGCGTAACACATCTGTACCTTGAAAAAGTAAAAATAATAATAATCTTGATTCTCAGTACAATGTTCGTCGCATTCACCATCACTGTACTTCAGCATGTTTTCAACATCGATGAATACCGCAAACCATCATCGTTAGGTCCAATATCTCCTGAGATTTAATAATTGAAATTGGAAGCAAATCTAATTGCCTGTTCTACGAGTCTCTCAGACTGATAGTGCTAATTCCATGGTGAGGATAATCACTGACTCACTATTCGTGCAAGGAAGAAACTTAACTAAAACTTCACTATGAAAAAGTAACGAAATGGTTTATAAAATACATTTTTCCTTACCAACGTGTGATCGAGACTCCTTAAAACAAGAAAAAAAGAGAGATTGAAACATTTTATTCTAGGTGATATTGCTCAATCCACTCAGTCACAGTGACTGTTAAAATATGCACTTTATCTTTGGCGCCCTATCACGTACGTGGAGAACAGCCATGGGGGTCTCTGTGGGAACCCAATTCTATTTTTAGTGAGAGTAAAGGAACTTCGTAATGTGGTTTCACTGTAAATTCCATAGAAACGTATTCACGTGGTTAGTTCATGATACCTTTTTGGAAATATTCGCCGTGTGGAATGAAAATTAAGGGATTGTTTTCTAGTATTCATTGGAATAGGGCTTTTAAGCAATTATACTTTTAAATTTGATCATGCTGTATTTTTCACCAGAAACAATGCATTTCCTTCATTAATATTTGAACCCTCTAGAACCAATTTCCTTTTAAATTGTCCGCCTATCATTTTCCCAATAATGTAAGTTATCCCGAAGCTTCTCCTGATGTAACGACTCCACTCTAGCGGGGGAACGTTGTACCATAGTCACTCCCCTTCGAAGGGTGTGGTTAGGAGGGTGACGTTTTAGTTCTGGAAACATTCCATAGAGTTCACCCTTCGGGTCTGTCGAGTGTTCATCGACATTCAGGAATTTTACCCTCATTTACAAATACCTAGATATTTCTATGTATGCATCAAGGGGCACAAAATGTTATTTAGCGTCATGTATGAAACCCTACCGTAAATCCCATTCATTGTCAAAGTTTCAGAGCTCAACAGCAATAACGTTTATGAAAGATGTGTGTTCTATGTGTGGGCTTAACTTCAGGTTCTCTGGAAATAGTACTATAAAACAGAGGCGTAGATACGAACATCACTAAACTTCCTCCTCATATTTCCTCTGGCTGGGAGGTAAATTCGTTTTGAAATGTCTAAAATGCTGTTTTGGAAGAAAAATAATCATGGAGACCCATAAGCTGTTGAATATTCTTTTGAGTGTTCAATTTTCACGCCCTACCTATTACCGAATAAAAAATGAAATTGACGTATGAATCAACTAATAATGAAGAACCTCAGAACCTACTTATTTATTATTATGTCTCATAACACGGTGTTCCAAACGGTGCCCTAAAATTATTATAGATAGGAGAAATATTGAAGAAAAAAATCACCAATTCATCACAACAATGTTATCTACCCTATTTATGCGAATCAATCTGAAATGGTAGGAAGTTAGAAACGAGGGTCAAACGTTACTTGTACTGTAAGGTAAGTAACAATTTCAACAAATGTCGTCCTCCTATAAACAAAGTAGTTCTTACAAATTCTAACTCCCACCCGTGAGCTCAACAATTGCAATCTTATATATTTGGATCGAAAAATCTCAGTCCTCCTGGAAACAGCATTTTTACAAGTAGGTGGTACGTATAGATTAGTATATATATATATAGGTACATATAGATAGCAAGATTTTTCCATAAAATCGGTGATGGGCATTCACAGAGGGTCCTATAATTTCGAACTTGGATCCGATGCAAATCGAAGCGCCATGTTGTCAGATAAATCATAACCAAAACAATATCTTAAAATGAACCACAAGAGTGAGGTGAACGTTCACTGTGTACGTCACATCATTGTGGACATCATGATCTGATTCAGATTTTGTACTGTTCGACATCAGTGCTTCATGGTTCACACTTTGACTCTTATACACATCAGAGGCGTATCTCAGGTAAATCAAGTGTTCCTGATTCTCCCCTCCACAGAGAATAAAGTCCTTTCGAATCAGATTAGAAATTCCAGATGATTTGATTCTAAAGAATCTTCTACAGAAGACTTCCGTACTTCTTTCACACCACTTTTTACCTCCTATGAGGGAGTTCTTCATCGAGAGTTATCGGTTTTTCAAAGAGCACTGGCCAGCGAGCTGAAAGGGACATTGAAACGACCAAGATCACTTAATCACAAGATCACAGGTAGCAGGATGTGTGAAGATCAA